>WBNM01023291.1:80787-156519 GCA_013399055.1 Ramphastos sulfuratus | reverse complement strand
GGGGGGGGGGCATGTAACTCCCAAACCATGACATAATCGATACCTTGCAGAACACACAATTCAGCAGGTGGACTGGTGAATGCCACCCTTGATACTGAGTATTTTGCAAAAGTGCTACTTTATGTTACATTCAAAGAATTAGCCTGAGTACTGAAGTGATAAATGTACCTATAATAAGAAAAAGCTCTGCATCCACAGTAGCTAAGTAGATATAGTTTGGGGTAAAAGCCAATCTTAGCTTTCATTTGTACTTTACCTGTGAGAAATACAGTAAAATTCACTTCAAACTGTTATGGTTACAGTCTTTTAAATTATAACATGAGCAGTGAATTAAAATATGAATTTACAAGGTTTTAATAAAAGTATACTAAATAGGTTCAGGAATGAAGTTATAAAATACTTTTTTTTTTTTCCTCCAAGGATTTAATGAATTCAGTTACTGAACTTCAATGTGAGAGGTTAAAGGCATGAATCCAAATGTTTAGTATGTGAAATGATGTATAAAAAGTCCTATTTGTGCCAATAAATAGCTGAAATGTGCTGCTGTTGCATAGAGATTTGCATGTCTGGTCCATTTGAAGTGCATTGATATAAATCTTTATATGATAATGCTAGCTGATGGAATCTGGTGCAGAGAAATCATATTTTGTCTGTGATTCTACCCACAAAGTAATGAAATCTATAACTCATATCAGCTTCTTCCAAAGGCACAGAATGGTCCTTGCACTCATCTGCTAAAATGTTTGAGTCACATTCTTCTGAGACTTTTCTTCTACAAACTACATCACAGACAATGCTTGAAAGCAGACACTGATATGTTCTGGAGAAAATTCTAATCAGAAGTGTTCTTTCTCCATGTTTCAACAGACATCCCTGTCCTCCGTCTGAGTCTAATTTACCATTTGTCTTCCCTTCTTTTCTAGTAACTTCTTTTAAATACAAATCATACAAACATTTCTGTAAACTGCCTGAAGTCCTCAGTTGGTCACATTGACCTAGAAAAGTTGTTTTGTGCCATTCTTAACCTAATGGATTCTTCCAGATAGTATAGAACCAGTGAGGAGAGAAACACTGCTGAACTGCTAGGAAGTCATTTTGAGTGCTTTTTTCATTCCACCAAAAAAAGTATTAAGGTAATATATAGATGACACAAAATAGAGGAAAGCCCATTAAATTACACTTCTCTGAACAACCTTTTGGAACTGAAGTAGTCATTAAGGGTTCTACAGTGAGATTACGTATATGGTTCTGTGGATGACTGTGAAGAGAAGACATGTCATTATGCTTGTGCTCAGAGCTCACTGGATATAAACTATCTGTAGTTCAGAAGTTATGTAGCTTTAATTGTGTGGTTTAAAAAAAAACAAACAAAACAGAAGAGCCCTGTTTGGGTGTAAGCAGACAGTTAGCTATTGATTTCTCAGGAAATCTTATGTATTTCCTAGCATTTGGTAGTACTATATGACAGAGCTATATGAGTGCTGTGTCATACAACAAAGGATCCTGTCACCTGACCCATAGAATTTAGAATGAGTGTTTCTGTCACGCCTTTCTTGCATAACCTAGTTGTTTAGTCAGGGTGTGCCTACAGAAACCAACACAAACCATTTTGAGTAATGAGATGTTGTTTAGGCCTCCTTTAAATCCATTGATTAAAGCATTTTCTTGGATAATGAAATACAGTTTTGCACCTCTTCCTTACACAGTCTTTTATCAGGAATTAGAATATTTATACACATCTCAGGTGCTATTTAAATGCCCTTAAGTAAGGCTTTTGGCTCTTCCTGCTGTGAAGGTATTCTGGTTTCATACTGACCCATAGAGAAGGGTGGTCATAGCACCCTGTATGGTAAAGTGGATTAGGATTGCTTAGTTTTGAGGCCATTATGATAACTAAATGCTCGTGCAATACACAGCAGAGAGACTTAAAAATTACTTTTAGATACAAGAGGTTGAGGTATTTTCTTAGAAGTTCAAATGCTTTGTTTAATAAGGCAGAAGAGGCACCTTGGGGATGTTTATTTTGTTGTGTTTGTTGGGTTTTTTTTCCCCTCCCATTATAGCTGAGTTACTCACGGAGTTCCTGGCCTTTAGTGAGGACTTTGTTTTAATTTTTTTTGGAAGCGGTTTTCCAAGAAAATACTTATTGGTGTAGCCACCTAGTCCTACATAGGATTCATGGATCCTGAGTCCATAGGAAATGGACAAGATTCATTCTAGCCTTTTTTTTGAAGGGAACTTCTTCTCAAGATTTCTGTTCTCCAGGTTTAGGTAGCTTCTTGCTTAGTACGCTAGCTTCTTCCCGTAGATAGCATGCTAATATTTGCTGTGTGCTCTATAGGTGTCCAAACATATGGCTGAAGATTACAGTTGCCAGAGTGTACCAATGGCCTTGCAGTAATAATGCCAAGCCATTTCTTTGAACATGGCTGTAAAATTAATTTGATTCAGCTCTCACTGGACAGCAGTATTGCATATGTGAAGTCGGGATTTTAGAGCTTAGTTTCCGGACAAAACCCTGATTAAAATCTTCTCATTTGTCTGCCTCACTGTAGGTCCATTTTAAATCCTGATGTTGGAACTGGCTCCTGAGTAGATCCTGATTATCCCTAGTTTTTAATAAGTTACACCTACTAGGACATTATGCAGTATTATACCGTAGTATACTTTGCAAATGTAATGAAGTCTACCTGAGAACTCACAACATTGCTCTTAAATCTCTGTTGACATATACATAGACTTTAAGAGTGTTTTATGAGTTTGTGGATTAGGAATGTGCCCATTTTATACACTGAGGGAATTCTAACAACAACATAATAAACAAGAAAGCCTCACTAATGTAATGTGGGTTATAGCCCTGGTTACAGTTTAGCAGTTTTTGTGTTCAGTGGATTAGACCATAGTGTACTTCAACACATTCAATTTTCCTTCAGGTGATTTAGTACAAATTTACAGTGCTTTGTATCTGCTTTTTAAAAAAAATTTATAAAGTTCTAATTTAGTTTGGTTTTTTGCTTATCAGTCATGGTTATTCGGAGATGGGAAGTTGTTCATCTGTGTGTGTGCTCATGAAATTTCTTCTATAGAAGTATTATGCCTACCAGGCAAACCTTGAGGCTAGAATATTAATGTTAAAGATGTGATTAATACTTTCTATAATGCTAATAAGATAACTGAAATACAGAGTAAAAGTTGAAATTGTCTTTCTTATATGCTCATATCTCATAGACAAATCCTAAAGCAAGTTTAAAGTGTGGAGGTTAAAGGTGATATTGAAAAATGCCACATGTCAAATATTCTATCACTACCATAGTATGCATATTGTTCTTGCAAGAGATTCTTCAAGGATCACTGCCTCTGATTTTTTTTCTTTATCCTAAAGTTTATTTATTATGTTTTTAATTTAACTACTAGTGCTTCAGTTACATCATGATGATATCTGTATAAAATAAAAGTTAAATGTTTATTGAGTGCAGCAAGTCTTCCAAGGTTTCCATTTACAATAGACTTCATTTCATAAACCAGTGTGGCTGCTAAAGAAAAGTAACTATATTGCTATTACAGTTCCTAAAGCTGAATTCAGCCACATCGTTCTTGAATGATGTTAATCTAAAAGATTTGTCATATTTCCCTATGTGAAGCTGAAGAGAAGACACATGTTTTCTTCAACTGAAGTCATGCTCTTCTCACTCTTCAGGAATTCTAGATCTAAGAGATAAGCTTATAGCTCTGCAATTTTGAAGATTCTTTCTTTCTTCAAATATAAATCAAATGTGAGTGAATGTCATGATTTAACCCCAGCCAGCATCTATGCAGCTGCTCACTCCCCATTGTTTGGATGGAAGAGAGAATTGGAAAGGTAAAAGAGAGAAAAAAATCTGGGTTGGGTAATAACTGTTTAGCAAGTAAAGCAAAGGCCATGTGCATAGGCAAAGGTAAACAAGGAATTAATTCACTGCTTCACATTGGCAGGCAGATGTTTAGCCGTCTCCAGGACAGCAGCCCCATCCCATGATATGATTACTCGGGAAGACAAAATGGCATCACTCTGAACGTGCTCTGCTTCCTTCTTCACCCAGCTTTATATGCTAAGCATGTTGTTGTATGGTATGGAATATCCCTTTGGGCAGTAGGGGTAAGCAGTCTCAGATCTGTTCCCTCCCAACTTCTTGTACACTCCCAGCATACTTACTGATGGGATAGTGTAAGAATCAGAAAAGCCCTTGACTCTGTGTGAGCACTGTTCAGCAATAGCTAAAATCTCCTTGCATTACAAACTCTGTTTTCAGCAAAGATCCAAAACATGTCCCATACTAGCTACTGTCAAAAAAATTAACTCTATTCCAGCACAAACATGCACAGTGACAAAAGACTTTTTTCTTGCCAGTGTCATCCTAATGTAGATGACCTGCTGGTGACTTTCTCAAATAAAATTAGTCACTATTGTTTCAGAATGAGTGCAAAACTGTGTGTTTGAGCTTGCGTTTCGGCTTGCCATTATTAGCACTTGACCTCAGCCAAAACTCTGAGTTATTTTATTTATCTAAAATAAACATTAAATCTCATTTATTTCTAAAGCTTTGATAGAAGAATGAGTGTTTCGTCACTGGAGTTTTGAAGTTCCCTTTGAACAGAAAATAAAGCTGCTGTTAATCTCTATAACACTGAAACTTAAATCGCCTAATTCAGCCTAAAGAGATTGGAAAGGTTGCTGGAAAATAGATAGGACTATGTAAGAGATTAGATTGTACCCTGAATTTGTTCCTTTTAAGAAACACTGCTGAGTTATCAGAAACATTCCAATAGTGCTGAAAGTTGTGGTGCTAGCAGTTCTGCCTATTTTCTTTCCTCTGATCCTTTACAAGTCCAGTGAGTAAGTTGTAGAGGGTTGCTATGCAGTCAGATGTGAGCAGTGGTCCAAGTACTTGCCATTTGTGTAAGGAAACTAGAGGCAAAGCATTCATGTTTTCACAAGACAAGCGAAATGAAGACTAATGCAGAGATAATTTAATGTGACAAACACACTCTTCTGTCTTGCGTGTGTTGAGAAATCGATGCTTGGCAGAAAACAGCACTCCCCACTGCGACGCTTCATACTAAAGCTTGTTTCCCTTAGTACGTGGTAGTGTTGTGTGCCCAATAGGGGGTCATGTGAATTTGGAGAACACAGGTCAGACTTAGCTTTTTTTGTTGGTTTTGAACTAAAGAAGAAAAACAGAAGAATTATGACCAAGTTGTTTATAGAAATGCTCTGCATTGTACAGAGCTCTGTGAAGTTCTAAGTTCACAGTCCCCTTATTGAATATTTTCCCTCTAGATTAACAGGGCATGAATTGTCTTTCAGAGACAATTACTGTGTTGAAGCAATCAATTTCTTTATTGATTTTAGGGTAGTACTCTGATGATCTCTTATGCCTGATTCTTCTATCCCCCGAAGTTTCAAATTTTAAGGAAGCAAATTATAATCTGTAACTGGATGCTATTTTTTATGTGATTTTTGTTTCTGACAAAAACAGTAGAGAGAAAGGAAAATAGAATCATAGAATGGTAAGGTTGGAAGGGACGTCAAGGATCATCTAGTTCCAACCCTCTGCCATAGGCAGGGACACCTCCCACTAGTGCAGGTTACTCAAGGCCTCATCCAACCTGGCCTTGAACACCTCCAGGGAGGGAGCAGCCACAGCCTCCCTGGGCAACCTGTTCCAGTGCCTCACCACCCTCACTGTAAAGAACTTCCTCCTGACATCTAGTCTAAATCTTCCCTCTGCCAGTTTAAACCCATTGCTCCTAGTCCTGTCATTGCAAAACCTTGTAAATAGTTCCTCCCCAGCCTTCCTGTAGGCCCCCTTCAGATACTGGAAGGCTAGAGCAGCAAAAAAAAAATAGAGCAGTAGATTTGACTTGTGATCCAAATCCTCTTTTCAACCATTTAAGTAATGTATCAAAATAATAGCATAGTGATAGTCCTGTATTTTGTGATCAAGTTAACTTACAAATGTCAATCACTTTTTTTCCTATGCTGAATCATGTAAACAGAAATAATAGTTATAACAGTACCCAGGTCACCAATGTGATAGTGCAATATGAAGCTTGAGAGCATCTCCAACTTGAACATTCAACCCTACCTATCATTATGGATTGCAGAGATACGTAACTTTACTTAGGCACGTTTTTCCTGAGGTCCCTAAACAAAGCATTTATCAAATGGCTTGTATTGCATATATTTTATGTTGGAAATAAAAGACATTGGGTTTGTAAAGCTATTTTCACATCAATTGCAGAGTGCCTGTGTTGACTGTAAAATAATCTGCTGTAATTGCAGTAGTGATAGCAGCAACGTATGGGACTGCTATTTATATAGCCATTTGTGTTTAATCTGAAGACAGGTCTAAGTGCAGAAAAGACTAACAATCAGCCATCACCTTCTAGTTCTCAGTCCATGCTCTGCATCACATGTAAAAAGAAGTAATCTTGCTGTTTGATCGTCAAACATGACCTGCTTCAAAGAAAAGCCAAGTGTTCATTGCAGTGTGAAGTAACTGGAGCAAGTGTGGCAGAAGGCGAGCATGGATGAACATACAGCATCTGACTGACATCTAACACTAAAAGGAATTATGAAATAGGTGTGACCTGGGACAGGCTATTTGAGAAGAATGCATAAACATTGCTGGTGTATAGAAGGAATGGAATCATTGAAATATTTGAACAGGGCTTCTTTAAGATAACATGTGTTTAACTTAGGATGTTTTGCATGGATTCACAGAGGTAGTATTTTTGTTTCTGTTTATATCAAATGTATTGAGGTTTTGGGTCTCCAGTTGTGGTGTTGCAATTTTCAACGGTCTGTGTTTAGGTGTTTGATCTGTAGCCACTGAACCTCTTGAGCAGCGTTGCTTCTACCTTTAAGATCCCATTTTTGCTATTGCTGTTGCTGACTCAGCCGAACTAGCAATAGTTATGACTTCGAACTATGTTAGTTGTGGCTCAGGAAGAGCCCAGTGTAATATATCATTGATCTTTTTGCAGAATGCTATCAAATAATTAATTTACATACAAATTTGAAAATGTAGCAGTTAAAAAGCCTTTTAAATGAAGAATGATGATTCATCAGTTAGAAGAAATGTAGAACTCTACGATCTTTGTCCAATATTGTATATAATCAGAGAAGTTTTTTTTCCTTCAAAAAACTCTTCAACAGTAATTGCAGGCACAGATACAGTTAGGGTTCAAGAAGATTTCCTTTTCTGCACTTTTAGCTGTATTTTGACAGGTTTATTTGATGATTGCATATCAGGTAGTGTGAAATCTAGCTATAGCTACAATAAATCAAGATGGTAGATCAGACATTCAAGAGAGTTGAACCATTTCTGAGACGTTTCCTCTTTAATTATCAGTTGTGTTATGCCAATATAGAAATTAAGTTAAAATATGGAAGAGTAAGTAGTTCTTCTACAGCCTTTCCAGAAAGAAGAGAGATCATACCTGTTAAAAGAACTAGGCTCTTGTTCTCATATTTATAGTTTTTTTATTTTATCACATCAACATAGAGTGGAATAATGAAACTAGAAAGAGTAGTATTGAATGCGTAATATTATATGTTGTAGCAACACAAAACTGTATACTACACTTCAAATAAAATAAAAATAATGATTTTTCAGGATTTAACTGGTAGGCAAAACATGGTCATTTTGAGAAACTTATTGAGCAAGGCGTGTTCTAGCATTTGGCTTTATATCACATGGTAGTTTAACAAGGAAATCTACTGTTTTAATGCAAGCAGCAATTTGTTTTCAATTATGAATTATGGTATGTTAACTACAGCACTTGTGGTACAAAAGACAAGCACTTCTGATAAAGCCTTTCTGTTCTCCATACCTAGCAATCCAGTATTCCATCCCTTTTCCTGGGAAATTGCCTTTTCCTGTCTATTCTTCCATCTTTCATGAAAAAAAAATTTGATACTAGATATTTTCCTGTCTTGATTTAATAGAAAATCAAAGAATGACTTTATTAATAGAATTTATTAAAGAAGAGGAACAAATCCCTCAGAAATACAATATCATTGATTGATTATGCCTCTGTATTGGAAGATTTTTGAGGATTGCTGAGGCCTGCATTAGTTCTTTTTGTTGGCAGGATCCCCTGTAATAAGTCTCCACAATGGGTCTAGAATGTCCTGTTCACACATAGTGCCAGCATTCATTATTGTTTTTTAACAGGTTGTAAATCAGTACTTCCTATTTTCTATCTTTTTTTTTTTTTTTTTTTTAAACACACCCCCCCCCACATCCCTATTCCTCTGTGGTTTTTTCAGTCTTTAGATAGATGTTGTTTGCTGTAATTTAGAGATGTGCTTTTTATAATTTTTTTGAGATACACCTTTTGGATATTCATCTTTTAGTGATACTGTAACAGCCTTATGCAACTTATAAAAATAACATTTTAAAAATAAACAACACTATTACTAAGAAAATATTGTGGTTTACCAGAATTTATGGGTTAGGTCAGGACAATAATGATTGAAACTTACCATTTGGTGCTTGTTTTCTATAGAATCGGTAATAATCCAACTTGACTTCTATAACACAAAAAATTAAAAGACTTCAGAGACTCAGTAGCTGGTTTCAGAAACTCTGCAACTGGTTTCAGTACTGAAGATGAAATGTGCTGCTCTAATGAGATGAAAAACATTATAGCTGACAATTCTGAATTTTTGTCTGGGTAAACAAAACAAAACAGATTTTTGTCACAAGCAGTGGTGAGATTAGAGGTTATAATGAAGAAGAAGAGAAAGAGCAAAGGAATTGTTGACATTTTTTTTTTGCCTTTTTTTTTTTTTTAAATAAGGACTGGGAAAAAGAATAAAAAAATGGTAGTGTGGGCTTTCCAGGCAGTTGGCAGACAGCAAAGAAGAATGAATGAGGTAGCTCCAAGTTTGGAAGTAGTGTCACTGAGTTAATAGAGTGCAATAGATGAGGTGCCAGTGATGCTACTGTCAGTGCACTGCTGCCTTTCTTCAGGCTGTCTTGAAAAAAGATGGTTCAAATGTCTGCACATAGACCCCTGTTGTGCCTTCGAGATGCACTTAGTGATGCTGAACTCGCAAGAGACAGATGCTGAACTGGGAGAATAACATGCTGATACAGGTTAATAGAGCCTTGTGTATCTTTACTTTGAGTAACCTTACATGTATCCATAAATATAAATGGGGTTCCATACTTTGCTGTTTTTATGCAGAGAAACCATTGGGTTTTTTTTTTTTCCTTTTGTTTCCAGAACATTTTCTGATGAGTGGCTTGTAATAAAAATTCTGTGGACCAGATTAGGTTTTTTTATTGACACTTCTACAACCCCTGTACTTTCCCTGAGGAATGTTTTAACTTCCTTTCATTTTATTCTTTTGAAGATCAAGAAGATGCATGTGCTCTGGCAGGTCTGCAGAAGCTAAAAACATTAACATTTATTTATGTGTTCAGCATGAATATGACTGAGTTCATCCCACAGGTGTAACACTAAAATGGCTAAGCCAGGAGCATAGCTGCTGTAGATTGTTTTCATAGTTGATGGGAAACTACAGAGAATTACTCAAACCTAACACCCAAATCATATTCTGAAGGTGCTTTTTCTCCCCTCTTCTGATTAAAAATCTGGCCAGGATGACTTTGACATTCTAGTTAAGTGCCTGCAACCATTAAGAATAACCAAAGACTATATTACCCTGGAAAAAAGATGGAGCTCTTTCTACTGCCTAAGAATATAAAGCATCAAACTGAGTCTTACTATATATTACTTTATACTTCCTGCTCTCTTTCATTACCAACCCCATTTTTCATGATGTAGTATCTTTAAGATATCAAATCACTGAAGATACTGGTGTCTGGCCACACTCTGGCTACACTGCCAGGCCCTGCTGGATATTGGTGAAATATGTGTAGATAGCTTTTTATTCATATCTGTTAAGTACAGCTTTACTCTGTGGACAGCAAATGATAACTTTCATGGAATACTAAACTGTGAGAAAATGGAAAATACTTAGTTTTCCTGAAAATACACTTAATTCAGTATTATTGAAACAAGTGTCATATCATGTGAATATAATTGAATCTTTGTATTAAAAAATAAATACATTGAAAATGTATTGTTGTACATTTAAAAATGTGAATCACTTCGATTTTGTATCTGAGTGATGCATGCAATGCATTTGTGTAGATATTCCTCCTATATTTGAAAACATTAGCAGCCCAGAACTGTGCAAAATAATTTATTTTCACTAATGTACATTCATAGTAACTGTGAGTTTTATTTACAAAATATATGTTTGCATGTACAAATGGTGAATTGCTGTATTTTGTGGTCATACTTCTATACTCATGATAGCCTGTGATATATTTTAAGTTTGGACATTGTCTTTACTGAAATCTCAAGTTCTAATGCCTTAAGTCTTTGGGGCGATTTTGTGGTGTTTTGTTTGTTGGTTTGATTTTATTTTTTCACTAAAATGCAGTCATGATTCTTATTTGATATACATTCATCTAATCTCTTGCATAGTAGAAGTGTAAAGGTGGATTTCCATCACCAACGGACAGCCAGTATGAGCAGTTTTATATAAAATTTCCACTTAAGTATTTTTTTCGATAGGAGTGAGCAGGCTGAGAATGGATGCATTGCCAAGCAATGCTTTCAAGTCTTAAGTCTGTTAATTAAGGTTATATGTTGGCTTTTCAACAGCTGGCTATTAAGATAAATAATTGAATAAAAAGTGTAATCAGAGGAAGGTCATTAGTAGGAAAGAAAAGTTCCAAATATGAGGTAATAGCACATTGAAATATTTTTCACCCTTTTGAGAAATAGGTGATTATTTGGTGGTTTATTGAGAGGAAAACTATTGGATTTGCTAATGAGATACACACTATAATAGGACATTGTTCAAATTTTTGGCACTCTTACACTAGTAGCTGCTGGCAGGTATTTTTGATCTCTTTCTGTCTGCCTTAGTAAGACCATTTTTACAGTGGTTAAGATGGTACATAGAGACTATGGGAAGCCTAGCAAACTGAAGAAACTGAAGCAAATTTTACTTCTCATGCTATATAAGTGTCAACAGATGTAGAATTTGTTTAAAATTTGGGTTTTTCTTTTCTAGCAGATATTCTCCTTTCTCATTGTACAGGTCATTTGGTATCTGGTTTATTTGTGGTGTACACTTACTGTATATTACGTGACTACATATAAAGACTGTGGAAAAGAGTATTACATAATTTCAGTGTCTCTGCACAAGACATTGGCTCTCCTCATAGTGACTGCATATTCATCAAAGAAGTTTCTGCAACATTAGGGCAGAGTGGGCTGAAAATGAAAGAGAGCAAAAGAAAGAAGCAAAATTATGGGCAGCGCAACCAGAGTGGGAGACTTGAGAACAGTAAACTTTAGAGGTGATAGAATATGAGAGAGATCCAGAGGAAACTTATCAAATTACTGCAACACACTAAGCCATGGAGTTGTGCTCCAGCAGTCCTGAGTGACAGGAGAGGTTGTGCATGGTTATAGATATGTTTTGTGGCGACTCTCAATTCTGCGTTGTTTGTTTGAGAAGGCCGGAGCTCTAGTGTCTGCGGTAGCACAAGCCTTTCTCCAGAAATTGCTATTGTCAGCAGGAGAGCTCTTGGTTTAAGGAAAAACTGCAGAAATATTTGCCTGAAAATCCTGGTTCACTTACTGCCTATCTCATGAGGGTTGTGTGTATGTTTAAAAACAGAATAGTGTCTTGACTGAATGAAATTTCTGTGTAAGTGAAAGCGTATGCCTTTGCTTGCTGCAGCTGAATAACTTCTGTGGCAGATATATCTTGGAATACACTTTTAAAATGCAAGTTTTGTGGAGCTGATTTCATATTTTGGAGGCTTTCATGTCATTAGATAGTGTGATAAAGGAAGCAATGATTCAGTCTTTTCTAGTTAAATATATTTTCATTTACATTTAGGTCCTCATATAAAGTATTTATAATGAACTAATTCTGGAAGATGTTATCATGCTGTTTTATTCATATTAAGAAGAGAAACATAAAAGGGAATATTATGGAAATGTTTAAAGTTCTGTTCTTGGGGCATCTACACTCATAATAACTCCGTAAAACTTGCGCATTGGGAATTGGTCAAAAATTTGAAGCATTTCTTTGAATTTTTCCTTTTCCAAAACAAACCATACATTCCCAGTTTACTGTTGAGATTAAAGTAGTGAATGATGCAATATGTGTTAAAAGATATTCTTATTTTAGCTAAAACACTACAGTATGGCATTTACAAATCTTGAATTTGAAGACTTGGATTCTCTGATGTCTTCACAAATAAATGGGACTCCAGTGTGCATCAAGAATTAAACTTAAGGTACCTCTTTGTCACAGAAAAATGTTCCCTGTTATTTATTAACAAACAAACAAAAAAGTAATCTTACTTGGATTTTACTACAGAATAAGATCAAAACCAATGCACTTCTTAATGATTACATCAGTTGTTACTTACATGGAAAATAATATTTGAATGGAGGATTAAAGTGCAGGATTTCTTTGGATTGCTCAGAAATGAAAACTCAAAGTATATGGAGATAGCACTATTTTTTTTTTTCATAGCTTTACGATTATTGCTTGTAAGTACAATGGTGATTTCGATTGAGTTCCTGACATCCCAGTCTAGGATTCTCATATGATATTATTTGGCAATCTCAAGCAGAAAAAAAGAATGCAGAGTGACTTGCTTGTCTACACATGCCAGAACACAGGTATTTAAATTATTAACATATAATTTGCACTTCCATTGTGCAGTGTATGCATATCTCTTCTTCATTTATATGTAGAAAAAGGTCTTTAACAATGTCACTCATCTGTAATTGATATTTTAAACACAGCTGCTGGTGTTGACTATGTTGTTGTTATGAAAGCATACACCTGATAAAAAATTCCTGGCTGTCTTGTTCTCTCTTAGTGGTGTGCTAGAATAGTAGTAACTTGCGTGCACACCGTGGCACATCTGGACTTTCTTGGTCTTATGTGAATCGTTCTAGCAATTTGTTCATTCCATTAAAAATATTTGATTATACAGATGGCTATTTGCAAACAAACTGATGAGGGTGTTTTAGCACACTAGAGGTATTTGCCAACTGCTTTATAACGCTGACCAGTATAGTGTGAAACTTCTAACTCAAATGCCAAAACAGTAATAAAAGAAGGAAAACCATATTTGCAAAACTGTCGACTTCAAGAACTTAGCTGGAATTTTGATTACTTATAGGAAAAATCCTTTTACTTCTAAAACTGCAGTGATGTTATTTTAGAACTTTATTATAGAGCAAAAAGTGCATTATCAGGTTTATTTTCTGAAGTGAAGGAAGATTCGTACAAAAAAAGTAAATAATGTTAGCTCAGGATGGTTGGCAACTGCAGTTTCAGATGCTATAAAAATGCAAACGTAACACAAAAATAGAATTTTGTTCTTTGAAAGTACCAGATAAAATCATTGGTATATCAGGAAAGAAACCGGCAGATGATTTTTATTTATTACTATTACTGTAGCTCTCCAGCTCTCTAAAACTGCAAATTGAGGATGCAAGTGAAAAGTCTGGTGTTCAAAATCATCTTTTTGTTCATTTTGTCAGTTAGATCAAAGCAGACATGCAGAAATAGGTGAATAATGAATATCAACTTCTGGATACGCAAAGTGCTGTAAAGAGCACTTTTTGGCTTTTGGTCTTTTTGGCTTTTATGATAATGATGCATCTTTTGATGGCTATAACCTGTTAGGGGAGAGATGGAATGCATCTGTCTAGAAGAGGCAAGGGAATCTTTGGCAGTGGGATAGCCATCTTGATGAGATGAGCCATAAACTGAAGGGTTAGGGGGAGTGGATCCAAGCAGAGGATAAGCTAGGCAAACCAGAGCATTGACAAACGTTTCTTATCCGCTTTCCAAGATGAGAGCGAGAAAACCAACCACTCAAGGGAGCATTGGACTATGGTGGATCTTCTCCAGAGAATCCTGCATGGGTAATAAATGGGAACAACTACAGATCTGTGTGTGATTGCAGGGCCATGATCTCATTGCAGTTACAGAGACATGGTGAGATGGCTCCGCATGTCTTAAATGCTGTCATGGACTGCAGTGTATCTTTTAGGAAAGACAGGACAGCAAGTTGAGGTGCTGGAGTCGCAGATTTTCTATTTCAAGTTTCAATGTAGTCTTTTTCACATAATCATTATTATAACTGATACATTAGCACAATAAAATTGTTAAACACACCGATGATTTATATTTACTGGGGCAGGCAAACAAAACGTACTGAAATAATTTAACAGCTCTTTGCTCTAAGGCAGCAGTTCTGCTTGCCCAACTCTGAGTCTTACATTTCTGCACCTTCCTATGCATAAATCATGCTTGCTCTCTTAGTGAGCCATTCAGCTTGCCAATCCAATGGGAAACAAAGCTAGAAAAGTCTGAAGTGTGACTTGTGTTGAGTCCAACACAGTGAAGAACTGCATGGCCAGGAGCTGACAAATGTGGCTGACCCTTTAAGTATCATCAGGCTGTTAGATTGGACTAGGTTTTCACGAGTTTGTGTAATCCTCCTTTCTCTCACATACAGATGAACTAGCAATGCCAGGAAAACAAATTGCCAGATTTATAAGGTAGGCATAACATTAACAGCAGTATCTATGCAAGGAAATGACAACCACTCTTAGATGTCCAGGGCAGCCAGACTTCATAGGTACTCTATACAATCAGGAGAGAGAGTGAGAGGTCCCTCCAGAGGATGATTTGAAGCAGGTACATTAAGATCCTCTCTAGCATGCACATTATGATAAAAATCACTCTCTAAAGAAAACTAGCTCCTTTTCAGTGATCCAGGGAGCTTAAGTAGACTAACCTCCTAACTGGAGTGTCTAAAAAGTTAGTCTGTGTGATACACTTTCCAGTATCTCTGAAAAAAATTTTAACTGAATAAAATTATATCTCAGGCAGAGAATAGGAGATCAGAATCTGATGAATATATGTTCAGAAGAGCTGTGAGATAGCAATGCAAAAAGATTACACAATGCATAAAGACTAAGAAATATAATAATCTTGTTTCCTTTGCACCAAATAAATGCGATCAGAAAACTAATTTTTCCAAAGCATTGAAATCATGAGCCTTTATTCACCTGAAGATATCATTCCAACCCTTTGGCATCTTTAACATTTTTTTCCTTTTTCTGATGGAGATTTAACCTAATCTTACACTTAAATTACTGGAAAAGGATTAACTAAGAAATCTTTGTCACACTGCAGTTTTAATGCTGATCTTTACAATGTGATTGAGCAACAAGGAAGCAAATTGCACAGTAAATTACAGCAGAATGGTTTTCATAAATTCATCACATCTTTTTCTAGTGAACTGCATATGTTTACAGTCTGTGTGTTCTGTGCTTCAGAGTCTTGGAAAGCAGATGTGTTGAAAGACAGTAGCAGTAATCAATAATATGGAGGAGCCCTATGAAACAATCCAAACTGCTTTCTATCAGATGTGGCTGCATCAGGTTTTGCTTCCAGTTGTTTCAATTTCAGTAAAGATGGGAATAAATTAGTTTGTGTGAGCAATCATATAACACCACTGTTAAAATGTCTGGTTATAAATAGTGTCACTGTTGTTTTGTTGTTTGTTGGTTTTTTTCCTTCAAATGAAGTTAAATTTATCAGTAAAGAGAAAATATTCAGATCACAAATACCTAAACCAAGAGCTTTTGAATCTTTGTCCTGTGACTTCAGAAACCACAGATTAATTTTCTTTCTTCAGTTTCCTGTATATAAAAATAGAATAAATTATTCATTTTCTACATCCTAGCAGATTCTCAAAATGTAATTATCAGTAGAAGTACTATATACATACACTTTTTTTTTTTAATGCACAGAAATATGCCAGTAGGGAAAAAAAAAAAACCAAACCAAAAACCCTTTCATAATACATTGACTGCTGAGATTCTGTGTTTTATCCAGATATCTTGTCCTTCCACAGGGCATATTATGAAATTACAGCTTAGTCCAAATATTTACCTTTGATAGTTTTTGTTTTGTTTTTTTTTTTTTCTTTTTGTCAAAGTTTTTCCTTTCCTTTCTTGGAGGAAAGTTGTAATGCAGAATTTAGTGTAACTTCATCCATAAATTCAGAACTTCATGCTTACAATGATCAGCCACAGAAAAATGTTCAATTCTTTTGAAAGTTGGCCATTCTCTAGTGGGCATCAGCCCCAAGCAAGGATTAGGCAGGTTAGTTCCTTAATTAAAGATAACTAACAGTTTCTGTTGATTCATAAGGAAGGACAGATGTCTAATTTGGATTAATTAGATTACCACTGAGAGATCCATCTTAGTATTTACAGGAATTAAGTTAAATAGGCTATTATCCTAAGTCCTGTTTCACATAGATCTTTTAGGTGGATCTTTCTTTACTCTTGGAACTAAACACACTTTATTTTATTTCAAAAGTTTTACTACTTTTTTTTTTTCCCCAAGAAAAACAATGGAGGAACAGTTTTAACTGTTATTTTGATGTTTGAAACTTTTAAAATAGTTTTGTTTTTATTAAAAGAAATTTTGACAAAACCACAACAACTGATCTTCACCCCTTCAAAATGAGTGTGGAAAAGTACTTTACAACTTTCTTGAATTCTTAACTCAGTTTGCTTAAATTCACATATTTATCACTTTTCAAATGTCATTGGAGGATGATAGGGAAGCATTTAAGAGAGGAATACTGTCATGGAGGAACTCGCAAACAGGCAGCAATAGCTAGCCAAAATGTGGATTTATTGTAACCAGAATTACTTGGCACTCTTTCTGACACAATCATATTACGAGTTTGAATGTCAGGTGAGAATATACTGCTACACAACTAATTTCTAAGCTTTAATGAATGTCCTGTCTGGAAAGGTGATCTAAAATATCTGCATAGTCACTCATAAAAGGGTAAACCTCACACTCAAGGGTATGCTAAAATTATCCACTCAGCAAAAGTGCAGGGTAAGGACTCAATCTGCAGACATATGCTTAGATGCCATCCCAGTCTACAGGGAAGGTCTGACTGCAAGACCTGCTTGCTCCTAGAGAACCAACTCGGAAATCATCTTCCCATCAATTCTCCATTTATACTCTTGTCAAACTGGCACTGTGCTCATTGCAATTAGATGGAGGCAACCCCAGGGCAAAGGCAGGATAAAGACCCAGACCTTGAGATGGAGTTTAATTGTCATGAAGTGCCCATCTTATCTTTATCAGGTCTCTGGCAAGCCCTGGCTCTTGTCAAGTGTCTATCAAGTTTAGGGCAGTAACACCTACCAATATTTTAAATTCATTCTCCTCAATGTTTTGGTTTGTTTGTTTGGGTTTTTTTTCTAATATCTTAATTGTTTTTACCATCATTAAAATCTCATTCTTTCAGTTCTATTTACGTTCGTAACAGAGAACAAATTACTATGGTTCAGATTTCCATGTTTCTAGAAATTATTACTATCTTCCAAAAGAAATACCTTATTTGAGACATGTAACCAGAGATAATTTGTTTTTCTTTTGGGTTTTTTAAATCCTGTAGTCTTTTCCTGATTTCCCTTGTGAAACAGTGTCAAGTCCATATTAGAGTGAAGATACAGGGAGTTTTCTGTTCATTTCCAGTAGGGAAAAAAAAAAAAACAAAACAACAAACCCAAAACGACTTCAGAATACACCAGATGCAAAGATTCCGTGTTGTACCCAGGTCCCTATTCTTGCACAGAGAGTATTATGAAATTGCAACATAGTCCAAATACTTGTCTTTAGGGTTTTTTTTTAACTTTTTTATTTTTTGTCAAAATTTATCCTTTACTTTCTTGGAGCAAAGTCATATTGCAGAATTTAGGCTAGTATAAGTTCATACAGAAGTTTTTAATGCCCAGGATAATCAGCCACGTTCAGTTGTTTTGTAAGCTTTCAGAGCTTTTTGCTCTCTGCAGTAAAGGAAACTGCACCATGCTCGTATAATTACTGGTCAAGGCTTAGAGGTGTCTCCATTTAATTTTGGACTTCACTGTCTTAGATTTATGAATATATGTTGCAGAAAGAAACTTGATTCAAAGACTTTAAATGAGTGACAAATATAAGCAAAGGGTGAGAAAATCAGATACAGAAGGAGGAAATTACGTGCTGTGCGTCAGGTTGACGGACAGGCTAGGAAGTTGCTGTGAGCTGATCTGTTAAACTGTTATGTGCTTGTAGGAGGCAAAAACAGTGCTCCCATTCTGCAGCCCTGTTCAAACTGTAAAGATTGTCTTTTCTGAAGAATAAATATCACAGACATACAGAGCTGAGTTAAGGCTACCAAGATAACTAACATCTGCTTTAATTTTTGCTTTCTCATGATATTTGAAGTATGATGTGAAATTCAATATACTTTTGCACCCTGTCTTGCTTTTTAAATTTGTTTTATGAAGGTACCTAATAATCAGAAGATGATAAATAGTGAACAGTATGGAAACAAAGCTTCTAGATCACATTTAATACGAGGCAGATTGTTCCACCAATCATTACACAAAATTATTTTCAAGATATGAGGGCACTCTTCCCAAGAAGTCAAGAAGCAGTAATAAAGACATATATACTGGGGATAAATTGTTGTCACATTACTGCTGAGAGGTGACTGGGGCAGAGCCCAAGCTGGGATGCCGAGTCTTGTTGTGGGACAGAGAGGGAAAGAGAACCACAGTCAGAAAATGCAGAGACCAGGAGCCAGGGACAGTCCATAGTACTTAGGAGTTGTACAGTGCCCTATCAGAGTGATGCACCTCCTGGAAATTGTGATATTCCTCTCTTGATTCCTGCACTGTGTAAACAGAGAATCCTTACTAAGGCTCCATCTCTTATCATTTGCCTTCCTGATTGCTTTATTTCTCTGCTGCACTCTTAAGGAGGTGCAGATAGCATTTCACAGAAACCTACTCAGAGAAAACAGTTCTCTGGCCAGGGTTGAAAAGGAAAGGAGCAAATTTGAATTGGTACCAGGAAGGTGTCATTTTTACATAGAGAGTTACTGCAAGATACCTGAACTTCAATCTTTTCATTTTGCAGAAGGCTTTCTCAAAGGATGTATTTAAACAAAAGTCTTTGAGCATAAATGGATATCTTTCTTGAAAGCAGAATATTTATGTTGTCCTTTCTACACAGCATTTTATGCCGTTCAGAGTTGACAGTGGAAGCTGGCAAACATTTGGATAGGAGGTCACTTTCCACAGTAAATGCAGGCCATGGTGCTAGAAGGAAACATGTCCCTTACTGACCAGAACACATTGTGGCAGGGTAGATCTGAGAGATTATTCAGTCTTCTAGATGAAACCTAAGTGATAAAGCACTAAATATTTCTCAGAAGACTGCTGCAGTTTTCTGAAAAGTAATGAAATTAACCTGTTTTCCTCCAGATGACAATGATAGCAATTTGCACTGTGGGTGCACTACTTTGTTTTAGTTTTTTTGGGTTTTGTTTTTTTTTAATTTGGTCTGTGTCTTTGTTACTCTTTTCTTGTCCTAAGTAGAGTATCAATAGGAGTTTTTATATAATTACAATATTTATCTAAACACATAGTTCTGAATTTGATGGGAGTGGGGTGGTTCTTGCATTGGTTTGAGTTTATACAGCACTTAAAGTTTACTATAGGAAGCAGGTGCTATAAAAATGTTTATTATGATGAGAAAATCAAGCAAAGTAGAATTTTGATGTCTGTTTTAATTTTAAATTGAGAAAACCACAAAAATAGGATCAGATGATGTTTAAAAGGCCCCTGAAACAGTGACTTTTTATACAGAGTTGTCATGTTGTTTGGAATTTAAAGTTGTGAAGCTACCAATGTGCTAAAAACACTGAAATTTGACTAACTAACCAAACGTTTGTGCTAAGATACAGAGCAAACCAAGCATATGAATCTACTTGTGGCATTATAAGGACTGAAGTTGAGGTCTTATCCACCAGGTCTGGTCTGTGTGCTAGGGGAAACAGTTTGTAGTGCAGATGTTTGTAGACCATTATTCTGCAACTAATGCTGTTATTGTCATAGCTGAATAATAAAGCATTGAGGTAAAGCTAAAAGGAACAGATTTACAGCACCAAATCTGCCCTAATAAAATATATATATATGTGTATATGTGTGTGTGTGTGTGTGTGTATATATAAAAAGTCTGAATTAATGGAATTTGTTAGGAGTCTTTTTTTTCCCCACAGTTTGTGTCAGTAGTTTTATATATTGGTTCTGTGACTATGCACAGGTAAAAGGAAATAAGATAGAAAAAAGACTTTTGTTTTTGCAGATTATGAAAATTGCAAGCTTCTTCCAAATTTTCATTGACATTACTTGACAGTGTACCCACATTTGAAGCAGTTTCTTGTAGCTCTGCTTTCATATGAAAGAAATTCGGTTCTGTCTAGAGAATATGAACCATTGATTTTTGTATGAAAAATTGTCATTTTAGATATAATCAGAACTTTTGATTCTGTGCAGCCTCAAAATACAGATTTGTTAATTCCTTTTTGCCTTTTCCCTTATGAAGCAGAGAGATCTTCTTACAGAAGTCTTTAAAAATCTAGTAATGTTTCTTTCATTTTGCTAGAAACACTTCTGAAGTTTGCAGCATCTAAAATGTCAGTAAAGATGCTTGTTCATGATTATGTTTTAAATATTTCATCATTTGCATCTAAAATACATGGGGCAGTAGATTTCAAGCTAGAAAGAAGCCTGTATCTATTAGGAGTGCAATGAAAGAAAATTTATCTGAAGGTGTAACATGGTCATTGCAGATTGTGCACTCAGACAGAAATTTCCTATGAAAAGATGCTGTGAAGTGATTTCAGGAAGATGCAGTGTTTTTTCTGTATCTTCTTTCTATTTCAAAACAGATGTAAAAAAAAGAAACCATCTTTTCCAATAGTAGTAAGTTTCCTAATTGCAGAAGTGCAGACAGGAAACAAATTCCTTTAATAGTATCAACTTCTGTAAAATCCTGCAAAGACTGAACAGTTCAGGTCAGGAGGTTCCAGACATAAAACAGCTCTTTGCGTATTTTCACATGGAAACATTTATGATCTGTTTTTCAGAATCTGTTTGCTAGATAAACAAGTTATGTAATTACCCATTTCTTCTTCAGATTGAAAATTGTTTGTGTTGTCCAAGTAACGCTATTGCTCCTCAGAAATGCAGGCTGACATTAATGGAGGAGTAAATGAAGCAACATTTGCTCCTAAAATGATTGTCTCAAAAGGAAAGAAGGTTATTCTTTACAGGTGACCTTCAATATAAAAGTAGAGATGCATTAATAAAATACAAAATACAGAAAGGAGTGGAAACACAATGCATTGTCATTACAACTATCAAACCAGATGTCTGTTTATCTTTCCTTTTCTCGTTTAACATCACTCTTCCTATGCAAAAATGAGTAGTACTGTGTCAAGTGTTGCTAAGCAGAGACTACAATAAATATTTTAAATACAGAGAAGTCACTCTTGAAATAGTCACATTTTTTAATATGGCCATGTGATCTGTGCTAAAATTCCTGAAGTTTATATTTTCTTATGCAATTTGAACTGATTTATCTAATAATTCACCATTTGTAGATATTGCACACTTACCTTACTTTCTAATGTTATAATCCTGGAAATTAAATTTTGCTAGGCATTGCTTCCTTTTTAATTGAGTATAAGAAGGTGTAAAATAGTAAACTTCAGAATTTTTAATATTGAGAATGAAAATGAAGATAAATGTGAAGCTATTATGTGATTCAGCTGTGATGATTTGAGAGTTACTCTCCCCCCCGCCCCACTTTATAAAATCACCCAGACTAGACTCAGCCAGCTGGAAGTTAAGTAATGAAGCTATATTTACAGCTTAGCACAATATACAAGCAGATATTTTCACAATATACAAGCAGATATTTTCACAATATACAGGAATACTTACAGAAATATACAAGTTAAACCTAATGTAGAAATGCAATACCCCTCCCAGAAATCAGAGTGCCCAGGAGGGGCTCCCAACCACCTTTCCACCTTCTTCCCACCCCTCTACCTTACCCCAGGGTTTGGCTTATGCGCAAGGTGAGTTTGGAGGATTGGCCAGGGGGATTAGAAGCGGAGCGATTAGTTAGGTTACTCAGCAGAAAGGCCAGAAGCTCCCAGAGAGACAGAGACGAGATTCTCTGTGTATCTTATCCATGTTTGTGTTCCTGTTGTTATACATCTCAGCGAGCCTATAAGTGAAGTAAATATCACCATTGTTTTCTTTTTACAGCCTATAATCTAATTATTTTCATTAAAATATTCCAATTAGCCTCAAACCAGCACATCAGCTTATACTGATTCTTGTATATTGTCTTTCAAGTTTGTACATAAAACTTTGTAATTTTGCCTTCCTTCAGAGGACTTTCTTGTAAGTTGTAGCTCAACATATTCTTAAATCCTCAACAGGTGGCTAAAATCGGTCCAATATGGACTACAATTGCCTAGGGACTGTCTAGCCCTGTATACCTACTTTGTCACTCTTTCTGTGATTTGTCACTGCAGAGTGTGCATCTGGAGAACTAAGCTACAAAACACTACAATTCTTAGTGGTATGGTTTGGAAGGACAAATAATCAGGTTTGCAAACAGTTAACCTGTGAGAGTTACATTAAACCTTGATGATTGCCTGAGCACATGACTGTCTAAGTGTATCGCAAACATAAAGACCCTCTAAAGCTGATACTGACTTGTATCCCAGTCCTTGCATCTTTGGTTTCAGACAGCAGTCAAGGCCATTGTGTTTGGTTTCATGAGGAAAAAAGAAACCAGCCCAAACCAAACAAATGAAACCCCCAAACAAAACCCCAAAACAAACAAAACCCCCAGCAAACCAGAACAAAAAAAAAACCACACCAAATTTCTAGGAATTCTTTAGTCCTAACCAGGACCTTTTTGCCTGGATTAGGTTTTGTTTGGCATCTTCCTGACTCTGTAATACAAGATTTTCTATTGAGCATATTATTATGGTCTAAATACAGCAGAAAACGTGATCAAGAACTTTTGCAAATACCAATCTTAGCTTCATGCAGTTGAAAGAGTGAAAAATTTGTGAGAGATTAGACAACTTAGTTCTGGATCAGCTTCAATACAGACATGGAGGTTTTGAAGCCTGTTTATGAGATACTATTGTTGTCTTATGCCAGTTGTCTATAGGAAGTAATACTATTGTGGTTAGGTTCTAGGTTTCTATACCTATTCAGAATTGGCTGGCATTTTTCTGCCAGTTTGACATTCTTCTATTGAAAATTTGAAGAATTTGTTTTATTCCCTATAGGTTTTTGTGGTTTTGTCTCTGAAAGGGACACATGGGAAGGATAATCTTGTATCATCAAGATATTCCTGTTCAATCCTTTCTCTTATCCTAACTGCAAATAAAATGTTNCAGGCTGCAGACAGAGTGGCTGGAGAGCAGCCAGGCAGAAAGGGACCTGGGGGTGCTGGTAGATAGTAGCTGAACATGAGCCAGCGGTGTGGCCAGGAGAGCCAATGGCATCCTGGCCTGTACCAGGAACAGTGTGGCCAGCAGGACAAGGGAGGTTATTCTGCCCCTGTGCTCAGCACTGGTCAGGCCACACCTTGAGTCCTGTGTCCAGTTCTGGGCCACTCAATTCAAGAGAGATGTTGAGGTACTGGAATGTGTCCTGCTATCATACATTGCATTTATGCTGTTTCTGTATAAGGGCAGAATGATTATTGCTGCAGAATACACAGAGGAATATTTAAAAAGGAAGCGATACTCTCTCTCTTCAAATTACATCAGGGATTCCATAACAGCTTGCTATAAATGGTTTGCTGTAATTTTGCATTGTATTTAGAAATATAGAGACCTCAGCTCTTCAAAAATTTTGCAGGGGGTAGAAGATTTTACAGATATACTAACTGATCTATAGTCATATTCTGAAATGCTCAGATTATATGTGAATTTTTAAGATTAATTTCTGTATTGGTTGAAGTCCTCATCACCTTGAAAATTAAAAACTAAACCATTTACCTGAAAAGGGAGGGTTTCTTAAACTTATTTTCCATAAACTCGTATCTTTGAAATACTAATGATCATCTAGACTACCATGCTATGTTACTTCTAATGTAGCTGAAAATGTAGTCGGTTTTATAGCTCCTGAAGATAACAACTAATCATGATGTCTCTGTCTTCCCTGTAGTCTATTGTGATTTTTAATGGCTCAGTTATTGCTTTGCTTCTTGGTCTACTGAAATTGTAGAACGTAATTTTTCTGAAACTCAGCAAATAGCCTTTGTTTCTCATACACTCTGCCTCATTCTGCCTGAGAGTATTTCACTGCAGCATTCTCAACTTTTTCTTGAGTATAGAAATCTATTCCTAAAATGTATTTTGAATACAGTAATAATACATCTACATCTTATTTTTGGAAACTGCATTTCTCAGCTTTAAAAATATTATATTTTCCATCTCTACCTCTGTACAAGCATAAAAACAAATTGATTTCTTATGTCATCTGATATAATCAACATTTGATTTAAGTAGCTTCTGGTTTTACCTCAGGTGCTTTGAATTTAGCTTTAAGAGAATAGGGTTCAAAGTTTTATCCAAAATTAAAGAAAAAAATTCTTTGTAGACATTAATTTTAAGTCTCTTTTTCTTAAATAGCCTAAGTGAGCCATCACAGCTGAAAGCCACAGTGCATCCAGTTCAGGGGGAAAAGGACAAAAGTTGTGAAATCATAGCTAAATGAAATATTATTTCCATTACCAAGAAGTCTTTAAAAGTCATAGTCTGTCATAATTTTTGTTTGGTACTTGCATTCCATCACCTATCCTCTCTTAGGGATATGGTTTAGCATCAACCATTCAGTGCTGGGCTGAGGGTTGGGCTGGATGGTCTTCGAGGTCTCTTCCACCCACATGTATTTTGTGATTCTTAGAAAGATTCCCACTTTCAAAGAACAAACTGAAAATCAGATTATATATCAGGCTTTAGGAATTCGGTATTATATTAAAGAAATAAAACACTGACCTACTGTTTTTGGAGGAGACAAAATTATCCAGATTTTTTTTTTCCTTTCTTTTGTTTTTTGTTAATGAGAAACTTTTCTGTACCTTAAGTATTAATAGAAAGGTGAAGATTGCACAGGTTGTCTAGTTATGAAATAACTTCTGGTTCATGGTGTCACAGTGTTTGTTTTCTTTAAAGCAAATGTGGTAGAAGAGTTTTGTTTTTTTTCCCTGTTTTTTTCTATAGAACACTCTACTTAATTCTGTCATCCAAAGGACTCTGCAGAAAAGTACAAAATGACTTTCAGAGAAACCATGTGGCAGTCTCCTTGGAGGGTTGTGTTTCCTTCCAGGGAAAATCTTTCAACACCAAACTGTTCGTAGTGCCATATGAAAATGCTTGGATTTTCAGTGAAAGTAGAAACTGGGGAAAAAAGAGCATATTTGACTTGATCTATTCATTCAAAAAGCAGAAGTAGCACAGTCCTAATGAAGCATTAGCTCTGTGATATGACATCTGAGTTCAGTCTCAATTCGCCTCGTGGCTTTTGTTCTGTGAAATAGTGATCCTCAAATTTCAGTGGTAGCTTTGATTTCTAGAAAGAACCTGAAGAAATGCTACTCTGAGTTTTTGGAAGCTAATGATGAGACCACTTTTAACCAAAATATGACTGAAAAAAAAGAATATGACTAGAAGGAAAAAAAAACCCACATTCAATGAATTGTGTGTTTTAGTAATGTCCACAATGTTGTCATTGTGTGGATCCATCTTGAAAGCAGCAATCATTTTAATATCGTGGGTCACTGTGGGTCACTCAAACGTATTTTCTGTGTTACTTTTCTAACAAAATTCTTGACATTAATAGGAGAGATCGGGAATTTGAGTATCTAAAATCTGTAATGTATCCTTTGCCAAACTAGAAAATTTTCTTATGAATATGTGTATTGCATTTGAGATTTAAAAAAAAAAAAACTCTTACTGTTCAGGATGCTGGAGGAGGGGAAGAAAAAAAGAGAAGAGAAAAATGTCACTTGAACTAAAGACAAAAGGCTCAGCATTGGATCATTCATGTGAGAAGTTCAAAAATCATCATGCTCAATTATAGACAAGATATTAAATCAGGTCCTCATTATAGAACCTCTTGAATGTTATTGCACTGAGTATCTCCATTCTGCATAAATAATTCAGTCTTCTGTAGTTGGAGGCAGTGTGTGATGGACTCTGTCTCATTTTGGTAGTTAAGACAGTTCCTGTGAAGTGGAAGTCCACTTCATGGAACCACTTCATGGTTTTGATTTGCTCAATCATCAAGATCAACACCTATTACACAATAAATAAACAAACTTCTGCAGAGGGCAGCTCAGTAGTTTTGAAACCATATTGAGACAGACCAATCTGTATGTTTTTTAACCATACATAGACACAAATAAAAAAGAAGGAAAATTTCAGTCTGAGAAAAGTTGGGAATTTGGAACACATAGTTTATAAGCTGTACAAATGCCAAATAACATCTACCCTGCTAACTCTGCCACAGCTTTTTTTTTTTCTGCAGTTTATTAGGGTGGTGGACAAATTCTAGAACAAATTATGAGAGTGACTATATTGGTCAGCTGATGGAGTTTCACAGACCATGGAAAAGTTATGAAACCATGCTGTCTTATAATGTCACTTGGATAGTATATACAGCATTTTGGCTGTGTAATTTTTTTTTTTTTTTTTTTTTTTTTTTTTGGGATGCAAAACTGTATGCCTCTTTTCACAAACCTCAGTGTTTTCAGTGTGGGGACTTTCGAGTTTTTTGTTTGTTTGGGTTTTTTTTCTTTGTTTTGAGGGTTTGTTTGGATTTTTTTTGTTTTTTTTTTTGTTTGGTGTTTGTTTTGTTTTAAATTACATTTTGATTCTAGAAAGAAAACAAAGTAGAAATTCTGTCAGTTGAAACTGAAACAACGCTATGAAAAGTTTTGCTCTGTATATCTATGAGTTTCTGGCAACCTTTTATGCAGGAGGGGTTGAATTCAAAATATGAGGAAATTAAGCTGAACATCTTACAGCCTTGCTAAAACTTATTTGAAGCCAGGACAGCAGTGTTGTACTCTTTCCATGACTTTTTGTCAAGTCTTCAAAATCAGTGTGCAGAGTAACAACAGAATACGCTTATATTTGTATTTTTGACTTTGGTTTGCCATTAATGAACTGAAGGACTCAGTGGCCAAATCTTTATGCTAATGTGGTTGTGACTATAGTCAGTTCTTTTTTATTAAGTGCACAAACATGTCTTATATAAAATTGAAAAAAAAAAAAAAATAAAAAAACACAGAAAGTCTTAAAATACTGGAATTTGGGTTAAACTGTTTAGTACAGGCATAGTGCCGTTCATTTGATATTAACTTTTTTTCTATGTACAATTACCATCCTCCTTCTGGATGACTAATGTCGTCTTCTGGAAATTGCTAATATGGTCTTTATTACATTATCCATTATGACACCCTTCTCAGTCACAGACACTGATGCTTTTACTGCTATGACTAGGGAGGTAGTTCTCCACAGTTATGTTACACAGTGCATTAAAATGAGCATAATCCAGGCTGATCCTGGAATTGCAGATATTTGCTCAGTGTCTTTATTAGATAAGTACTCAAAATAAACTATCAGTGTCTTGCATTATTATTGCAATTATAGAGAGAAAATGGTCAAATATATTTTCTTCTGAATCTTTCTTTCTTAGAGTTTAATCCCATTTCCCCTCACAGCGATATCAGAAACCTAAATTCTGTATTTTTTAGAAGTCTGTTATCTGTCGTAAAGACAGAAGTGTTTCTTATGAAAACTAAGGTTTAAAGAAGCAGGTGATCCAGCAGTTCATATGCAATGCTTTCCTTGATGAAAATAAATACTTAGCATCTTTGTATTTTCTATTATCTTTGTATCATCATTCTTTTAGTCTTGTTACGAACTCAACTTGTCTTTGAATATTTTTGCATAAATTTTGTCACAGGCAAAAGTAGCTGCTAATTGGTAGAATTCTCTTTGCCTTTCAGAACTATGAATACATTTAGAAGGAGGTAAAAGAGGACCAGAAGCATTTTCTGTAAACAGTACTGTAGTTTGATAGGCAAAACAGTTGAAAATGATAAACTAGAAAGCTTTAAAAAAGTGAACCATGAACTGTACTCCTTCCTATAGGTGCTTGCCTTGTATTTGTGTTCACAACTTCATATGCCTTCAACACACATGTTTATTTTGTATAAAATATTACTCTCATGTCTCTCACTTTGGAACTCACTAACATCTCAGTGACATCTAAGAGTTGAAATTAGACTGAAATTGTGTAATAAACCTTAATTAAACATTCACAGGTGTGTATTAGCCCCATATAAATTGCGGCACATGATTTTGTAGCATGGCTGCACTATGTTAGCACATACATCGTGCAGAGAACATAAATGCATCTCCATTTCCCCCCAAAACAACCAGGATAAATCTGCTTTTCTCCTCAATAACAATTATTTGTATTTCTAGGGGCTGTTATGTGTCAAATCAACAGATAAGCCTAGAGACATTGGAGGAAGACTAATGACAGAGACAGACTTGTATTTGTCTTACAGGTTACAACCACATTCTATCTACAACCAATCTCAATTAATACTAACCTCCTTCAATGGCCAGCTACACATGTGCTGTATTTAGTCATAATTTTGTAGATAATCATGTTGCATTGATACACAAATTTGTTGCTTCCAACACTGCAGTGATTTTGACCGAATGTTGCATTTACTCATACAGTAACCTAGACAGGTCAGGCTTTCATGCCAAGACTCCATTCTGACTCATGTCAACTACATTTCTTTTTGACAAAAATATTTTACTTTCACCTTTACCTAATTCTAATTAAGCAATTTCTCATTTTATGAACAGACAACATGCATATGAAGTCAACAAAGTAACCATTTTGTGAATATCTACCCTTGAATAGTTTTCATCACACTTCTGATTCCTATCAGAGGCCTCAGCTGGTTTGGAAGGCTTACACTTTGGTGGAACCTCCTGCTCACAGGTTCTTTGAAATGAGCAAGTGTTTGTCTTAGCATCTGGGCAAACTGGAAAGACTTTCTATGTTAATTACTGGGATTATGGTTATCTCTTCAGAGTGTCAGACACTGAAAGAAATCACAGAGAAAAAGGCATAGGGACGGGGTGATCTCTGGTCATTAAGAGTGGCACAGAGATCTCTAGAAGTTTGAATATGGAAGCAGTTTTGAATTACAGATTCCTCGTTAGTCCTTGTATTCATATTCTTCTGATAGCCTAACAGTCTGCCTAATTAGTGATATTACACACAATACTGCACAATGTAAACTACCAAAAAAACAAAAAAAGCAAAGGAGCGTTAACCTTTTACCTTTTTTTTTTTTTTTCCTTTCTTTTTTGTGTCTTTCTCCTCACCTATTTTATTCAGTTCTGACAGGGTAGTAACTTTGAAAGACTTCTATGCGCTGTAGTTCTTAAAGGGAAAGCTTAAATCTTTCCCTCCCTTGTTGAAATGAACTGATCTCGGTAACCAGTGTTAGGCCTCAATACTACCTACTATTTTTTTGCTTCCCATCTTCTGTAGTGTGGTATTATCTTCCTGATAACAAGTGTTCTAATTTCAGAGTAAGAGAGGCTGGCAGCATTTTGAACTCTCTTTTCACACCTTTAGAATTAGAAGCACAATGTGCAGCTATACTAAGCTTAGGCGCAACAAGGGACTAAATTTTAGGTCTGTGTTTGCTACTAACTTTAACAGAAACTGTAATTTTTTCCCCTATTCGGAGTTGCATTGAGTGCTTCTGAGCTCTTTCCATATGGACTTTGGTAGATGTAGTTAAATTCATTAAAGTTCTTACGGTAGGATAACCAAAAGCAGAAATTCTTCAGTTTTCTGTAAATTTAAAGATGGTCTTGCACAATGGTGAGAGGCCTTGAGCACAAGCCCTATGAGGAGAGGCTGAGGGAGCTGGGATTGTTTAGCCTGGAGAAGAGGAGGCTCAGGGGAGACCTTATGGCTGTCTACAACTACCTGAAGGGTGGTTGTGGCCAGGAGGAGGTTGCTTTCTTCTCTCAGGCAACCAGCACCAGAACAAGAGGACACAGTCTCAAGCTGTGCCAGGGGAGGTTTAGGCTGGAGGTGAGGAGAAAGTTCTTCACCAAGAGAGTCATTCCCCACTGGAATTGGCTTCCCAGGGAGGTGGTGGAGTCACCGTCCCTGGAGGTATTCAAGGCGCGCTTGGACGTGGCACTTGGTGCCATGGTCTAGTCTTGAGGTCTGTGGTAGTGGGTTGGACTTGGTGATCTTTGAGGTCTCTTCCAACCTTGCTATACTGTAATACTGTGATATAGGATAAGCCTTGTGAGAACAATGATTTGATATTCTTCTTGTTCTTTGATAGGAGTGTTCATAAGTTTAAATGAGCAGGTGAATTTGTGGACAGTATGCAGGCTGATAGCAACCAATCATGGTCAAGTTAACCTTTATATGTAAGAAAATCTAGAAACAACTCATTCAGTTTCAAGTTTGAATACAGTTAACACTTCGTGTCTATGTTTGCAAAAAGTAAATAATCCACTCAACATAAAAAGGCAAAATTATGTGACTTGAATTTAACTATTACTACTTCATTGTAGTTAGGAAGTGGACTATGTATTTCCTGTGAATAATTTAAGAAAAAAATCAAGCACATCTGTAATTAGTATTCATTCAGTCACCATGAGTGGACACTTAGAATAAATTTTTAAATTATGTTTTCTAGACAACGCGGAATGGAAAAAATATGCTGTTTAACAAGACAGACTGTGTGTAACAAGTATTTCAACTTGAAGTTCTCTTTAACATTTCTTTAGGATTTCAGGCAAAAAACCGAAAATTGTTCAAATGTTAGTATTGCTCATTTTGTAGCCTATGGAAAGGATAGTTGTGAATAAAATTATTCCATATAGACTCAAATGATAGCAATTAGAGGGTGAAACTGATTATGTGTAGAGGAAATACGAAACCAAAATCTTGAGCAGCTTCTTAAAAACACAAACACATGCATACACGCAGTTTCAACAGCTTTCTTATTTGAACATGACAGAAATGTTTCCATAATTTTTAGTTAGATTTGAGATTTTTATTCCATTCTGTTCTGCACATTGTCTTCTAGGTACTTTGGAATCTTAGGCAATATAGAATTCTGGAACTAAATTACATATGTGAATCTAAGAAGTGCAAACCCATTCAAGCTTAGACTTCATAAGCCCTAAGAAAATTTTGAATCACACAGAATCGTACAGTACTATTGAGGTTGGAAAGGTGCTTCAGAGGTCATCTAATCCAACCCCCCGCTTGAGCAGGGCCACCAAGAGCTGGTTACCCAGGACAAGAGAAGACAGGGATTGTTTTGTCTGCTGGAATCACCAAGGATAGAGACTGCACAGCCTCTCTGGGCACCAGTGTTCAGTCACCCTCACAGTAAAAAAAGTGTTTCCTGGTGTTCAGATGGAACATGCTGTGTTGATGCTTGTGCCAGTTGCCTCTGGACCTGTTACAGTACCACCAAGAAGAGCCTGACTCTGTCTTCATTCCACTCTTCCTTCATATAGTTATATTCATGGATAACATCCCCCTGAGCCTTCACTTCTACAGACTGAACAGTCCCAGCTCTTTCAGCCTTTCCTCATATGTGTCAGTGCTCCAGTCTCTCAGTCATCTTAGTCATCCTTCACCAGTGTCTTTCTTGTACCGGTGAACCCGTGTGTGGGATGGGTATAGGGGAAGAATTGCCTCATTCAACCTGCTATCAATACTTAGCCCAATGCAGCCCAGCCCACCATTCACCTTCTTTCCCACAAGGGCACGTTGCTGTCTCATGTTCAACCTGGCGTGCACCAGGAATCTCAGGTCCTTTTCTGTCAAGCTGCTTTCCAGCTGAGTGGCCCCCAGCATGTAGTGGTGCATGAGTTGTTTATTTTTTTCCCAGGTTCATGACTTTGCATTTCTCCCTCTTGAGCTTCATGAGGTTCCTGTCAGCCAATTTTTCTATAGTGTTGAGGTCCCTCTGGATGGCAGTATGACCCACTGGCATATCAACCGCTCTTTCTGTTTTAGTGTCACCTGCAAACTTCCTGTGGCTAGATGGTGCCCAGTTAAGTACATATTTAATGAAGACATTAAAAGGGACTGTGCACAGTTTTCAGTCCACCTCAATGGCTGCTCAAACAACACCTGCATCTTGTCTATGAGGGTCTTTCAACAGTAAGCTTCAAAGGTCCATCATCCACAGGCCAGTCATTTCGTCATTGAAGACTATCAAGTTTGTCAAGCATGACTCCTTTTGGTGAAGCTGTGCTGATCACTCCTAACTATTTTCTTGTCCTCAATAAACCTAGAAATGGTTTCTAGGATTAGCTGCCCAAATACCTTCCCAGGGATCAAGGTGAGACAGACTGGGTTGTATCTTCCTGGGTCCTTCTTCCCCTTTGTGAAGATAGGAGTGGTGTTTGCTTTCATCCAGACTTCAGTCCCTTCTCTTCAAATGGAGTGACAGATTTTCAGAGATCTCTAAACAAACATGTAAAATAAAATTCACAAGTAAATTTTGAAACAGAAAGACAGCAAAGCATGATTAATCGTTTTATCCCAAAATACTCAATTTTTAAGACAAAAAACTTTAAGAAGTTATTTTTAATTTCTGCAGTTGTAACAGCTTTTTATTGTTGTTGTTTTCCTGTGCATGATTAGCCAAGGCTAGAAACTTGCAGTCTGCATGGGAGGTAGTGCAATGGAGGAGTGATTATTTGATGCAAGACAGTAGTTTTCAAAATTAATATTGTTACGTTCATTTTGGAATTTAGGAATCTTGCCCCTCCAACCACTAATTTTAATAATAATCTAGTTCTCTTGCAACAGTCATGGAAACATTACACAGATGACAACATAGGGTCTAGAAGAAATAACTAGCAATGATATAACATTAATTGAACTCAGTTGAACTGGAAGAGAAGGTTCCTGAGGTCAGTACACTGCTTACGGTTAATTGTGCTACTTGTCCACTAGATGGACTCAAGGAGCTCCTTTCTGCTTATGGCAGAAGGCAATTTGGTGAATTACAAGAGGCTTTAAGTATTTACTCACAAAATATTATTTCCTGACCTGTGGAGTTAGCTACAGCTTCAGATAGTATCCAAAACACTTTCAGGGAATTCTGTTGCTGTCTTGTCAGCTGCTGAGGCTTCTGATTCTTCCCAGACTTCACAGGGTGCTGGGGAAAGGAGGCAGACAATCTGTGACCTTGTTCTGATTTCTCTGGACGATCTGTGTACCTCCAGGGCTTCCCATCTTGGCAGGAGACATTCAAGTGTAGGCAGGATGTCTTGCGATGTGCAGTCTTGGCATAATGTCACACTGTCTATGCAGGCTTATTGAGTGGAGGCATATGGTGCCTATTCCTGGTAAACTCGAGGCAGGCAGTTTCCAGGCAGTTCAGGATGCACTAAGGCAGTGAGGCAGAATAGTGCCAGAAGCAGAGAGCAATGGTGGCGGCAGCAAGCAAGCACAAATACAATGACTGAGCATATTTCTTGCTCATTTCTTTTTTATCAATACACCCCAAGACTAATGGACCTTTGGACACATATTAGGTGAAGCCATAGGCTTGCTTTACCCAAATTTGGGAAAAATATAGGCCTTGCACAAGGCAGGCACAAACCAAGTATATGGAGCTTGTTTACCGCAGGATGTAAACGGGAGCAAAACAAGTCTGGGCAAGCCAGAGTCCTTAGACTCAGTGCCTCCAGGTTCTTTGTCCTCATTCCCATGGTTGCTTCTCATCAAAACAGAGAGAGGGGAAGCAGAAAAACATGTCTGGACAAGCCAGGACATGTATAAGCCTATTTTGGCCTGTTTAGGCCTACCATGACAGGAGGGAAAAAGTTTAGTGATTTTTAGCCATGTATCCAGTAATACATACATATTACTTTGGTATAAACATTGACTTGAAAACTGAAAACTTTTCTCCAATGCAAATAAAGAGATCTTTGTGTTTGTGTGTTAGTAAAACAGTATCCAAGACTGATAGAGATTAAATAGAAAAATACAACAACCTTTTCCAAGTTTCGTTTGAATTCATATTTTTAACAGTCAACATGCTGGGCTTACAAATTTAGATGTGAGCAGATTTGTCTATTTGAGAAATGTAGCACTAGGTAACTTTATATTTCGAATTTGTGGTGTAACAGTGGTATTCTTTGATGTGCTTTGCACCTATGTGTTTCTGTCATGATTTATGTCTTTGTCTAATAAAAAATGTATATGGCTCAAGCTGTTGATGCAGTTGGCATCTGTTTCAGATTCATTTTTACTGACAGCAAGCTGCTGCTGGCGAGCACTCAGCCTTTTTATCATCAAAAATACAGAAACTGCCATTCCTGCCATTGGCCTTTATTCTACACTGGAGTTGTTCATCAGACGTACTGCACTAAAATCTGTGATGGATGACAAATATTATAGAATATGCATTTTACCTTTCCTAATTATAATTTTTAAACAATGCTGAAATTTATCGAGTAGTTATCATAGCAAGTGTAATAATGCTAAATAACCCTTGGCAATGTCTAAGCTTTTAATCCCATTTCAAAGATTATACAATATCTATGCCTATCTACATTGAATATTTATCTGTTATGAGACAGAGTAGTTTAGAAGAAACAAAGTATTTGACTGGTAGTAGTATGACTCATTTCTCTGTAGCTGTACTATATTCTCATGCCACAGCACAGAAGAGAGTGTGTGCTTGTATGCACATGTACATGAATGTGCACGTAGACCATCCACACATAAACTCCTGTCATTGGAAGTGCATTTAGCCTTGGGGTTCAGCAAGAAATTGAAGCACTTTCTGGAATAATCCATTGTTTGAGGAGTAATATTTTTCCCAATCCTTGAACTGCCTGAATTAGGACATTTGAGTTGTCTAGGGGAAATTGTAAGACTATTAAAAAATATGTTCTTCTGCCTGTGCTTTATAATGTTAATGCCATTTTGCATTTATTAAAATTGTGGTCATTCATATTTGCTTTTCTACTATTCACATAGGCATCGTGCTTGTTTTCCCTACACCTAGAAGCATTTCCTTTTTATTAGATCCATTGTAATGAACCCTTATATTTTTTGCAAATCTCCTCTAAAGAGGTTTTTAGATTATGTTGTCTGAGGAAATAATCGAAAATTAATAATAGTGAGTTTGAATCAGTATATGAAGGTGAGAAGTATGTATTTATGGGCTAAAAGCTATTATACATAGACTGCATCTTGTTCTCCCACTCATCCTGTGGAACTTGTTTCCTTAGTCAATCTATGCTGTAGGCATAGATTATGTCCTATACAGTGATTATTCCAGGAAAAGAAAGAATAATAATAAAGATAAGTAGTAATGATAAATTAATAACATCCTAGTTTTCAGTGTAATCTTACCAACTGTTAAAAAAGATTTTGCAAAACCATCTGATTTTTTGACATGAGACATTTTCTACAAGTTCAGATATTTCAATTCTCTTGGCAACCTAGTTTTGATCTTGGTTAAAAATGTTGAAATATAAACTGCAAAACTGGTGCAGCACTACAGAACAGTTCAACAACCTGTCCACAGTCTGCAGATTTATTATTAGTCGTTGGAGAAAACAGCAGAATCCTGTTTGAGCATCATAATTAGAGGGTAGTTTGCATTTTTCAAAAAACATGGAGTTAGCTACAGTGAATTGCTATTGGAATCAGAGGCCTGTCTTTGAAGGAAGTAGTACTTGTCTAGTGGATTGGCTGATCCTTTAATATGCTATGTGCTTCAATAAGTCAGGGCTATTTCATGTCTCATTTTCTGTTTTGTCTCATTTGTTGTAGAAGGTAATTTGGCATTCTCAGAATTTATTTAATTGGCCTTTCCCTGTTTGCATCAAACACATGGTTCAGACTACCTTGCCATCCAAAATTATTTGCTTCTGACCTGGCTTCTGTTAACAGTTGTATGCATTCAGCAAATACCTGCTTGTACATATTTTCACCCATATATCTCTCACTGAAGTGGCATGATGGATGTGGTAGAGAAAAGAAAACTTTATCAAATCGTTCTTGACACCACTATGGCCTCAAAACGTCCTCAGGACAAAATTTGTCACCTGCATTGCGAGCACAGGACTCATGATGGGTTCAGGGAGGTACCACACACTAGTCCTTTCTACAGTGAAGGGGGTAGGTATGCTAGAAAACCCAGCTCTTCAGAAAATCCCCAAAGGGAAAAGTAGAAACCTGAATTGGTTATGTGGGGAGCATGGTGCTTTTTTTGTTCCACATGCCTATCACTAAGAATAAGAGGAAAAGAAATACCAAGAAGTTGGGAAGAGATGAAAATTAAATATAGTATAGGAAGAAAGCACTTGATTTCCCACTTAAAGTAATTAAAAGATAAGTCTCAGTTATTTGTCAGTATAAATACCTAGAAAATAATACATCATTGGTTATAGTGATAGTTTTTAAAGTCATGTTATCAATGAAACAAGATTAGTTTATGTGTACTGACTGATCATCATTTGAGAAAGTGAAAAATGGAAAAAAAAACAACAAAGTGTTCTTAACTCAGTATTAAAAGGAATACATAATGTAAAAAATGAGTAGTTTCTGTTGCTTTCATAAATACTTTGCAAGACTTCTATTGCATACTTGCCTCTGGGTGTGTTGAAAATATTCAGAGAGGTTACAAAAACACCTCTGCTATTGTTCATCTAATCCATAACAGATTAGCTCTTTTTTTGTGGATGAAACACTTTTATAAAAAAAGATTCTCAGCACAATGAACTGCATTTCACAAGAATTATTTAAAAAGCATAGCCTTCTAATTTCAGGAAATAGTTTCAGGCTGTAAATTCTTAGTGAGTGGAGGTACCTCCCTGCAGTTCCTGATAAGATGTCTTAGAGGCAGGAATGAAGATACTCTACCATCAGTGTTTTCTAAACAGCTGCACACTTAGCATGCTAGCAGTACTTCTGCATATTCACAGTGTTATCCCATTCTGAGGTACCTGATTTAACACACTAGCAGTTCTCAAGAGTGGAAGACTATTATTTCTTCTAAATATAGACCTTTTCAGTAATCAGACCTTTGTAGGGGAAGAAATTAGCAATTGTCATGCAGAGAGATTCAAAAGAATCAGAAACAAAAGCCTGTAAATGGTAATCTCTGCGTGCTGTACAGTGCTGCACAGGAATGCAAAAATCTGTAAACAAAGGCTTAGAAACAACCAGGAGGGATAAAATGACAAAGCATAATTTGTTTCTCTGATGTGAGGTCAGAATTACTGAAGGTATGACTAGTATGGGTTGCTATGGGAACTGTGGAAAAGAAAGGATTTGGGAATGGCAGGACTGGGGTGGGCAGATGTTGAGGTGATGTTTGCTCACAAATTTTGCATCATTGTAAGCAGCATGTCAATACTATGAATTCTTACTGCCTCAAACAACTTGTTGCTTATGATATTCTCTATACTGTCAAACTTTTAAGTACCTAGTATTGTGTGAGCATTAGAGATTGCACAGGCTGTGGCGTTCCTGCATAGATACTGATTTGCTGCCACAATTTGAAAGAGAGATGACACCCTCCACAGTCTTTCACTGAAGCACTTTCTGTTTTAAACTTAACATATTATTAATATTGCCCACCTGATGTGGAGTCTGGAACTGTGAGCTCATTGGTTAAGAGATTTTTCATCACCTTAAAAAGAACTGAATTCTCATACCCTACTATGTGTATTAGTGCTTTAATCAAATCAGAACATGAATGTTTTGCAAAAGAGAAGCAGTTTCACTTCCACATCTTACTGCTATTAAAAACAACCAACCAACCAAAAAAAAGTTACATTCTCTCTGTTTAGTTCTACCACACATTGTATATGTTGGAGAGTATTTATTAGGTCAAACCTTTCAAAGTATTCAGGAAATTAAGAACTTAATTTATATATGTTAGTTGGGCTTTGACCTAAGCATGTAACTCAGCAGGGACTCCCTTTAGGGCTGTGTGTCTAATTCAAGCGAGTAGTAGCCCATTTTACCTGCTTAGATTCTTTATTGAATCTGACTGAATACTTTACAGAGATGCTTACAGCCTCAAGAGACTGAATCTTACTATTTCATAGAATTAGAATGGTTTGGGTTGGCAGAGACCCAAAGACCATCTAGTTTCAAGCCCCTGCCATGGGTGGAAGCACTATCTGCTAGACCAGGTTACTCAAAGCCCCATCCAACCTGGCCTTGAACACTTGCAGGAAGAGGACATCCACAGCTTCTGTGTGCAGTGTATTCCAGTGCCTCACCACTCTCACAGTGAAAAAATATCTTGTTTACATCTAATCTAAATCTACCCTTTTTCATTTTAAGAAATTACTCCTATTCCTATCACTACATGCACGTGTAAGAAATCTCTCTGCAGCTTTCTTGTAGACCTCCTTTAAGTGATATTTATATACACAGACAGAGATATTCACTGAAGCTGCTTCTATTGCAGTGTCTTATCAAATAGAGTTAAGCTAGTTCAGAAAGTGAACCTCCCTATACATTTCTTTCCAGGGAAACAAAGTTTGTAGCAGAAGAGACTGCTGCTATTTTTGGATGCATCATCTTCCCAGGTTTATTGATTTGAGTTTTCTAATATTATTCTTCTTATTTCAATTATGATAGGTAAAAAAGTCACAGCAAACAGAAACAATTATTTGTCAAAGCAACCCACTGTTCACTATGCTCTGCTTTCTACATGATACATCACAGCTGGAGAGGATGTTTGGAGCAGATTATAGGACTGCCAAGGAAAGAGGTTTTCCTGTGGATTGAATGTCATAATATTGAATTGACCAATACAGTTTCTAAGCAATACCTTTCAATGGTTTATATGAGTCTACAAATAAAATTTGAAGGCAGACTTTTTTCAATCAGAAATCCTCATAAGAAAGATTTTTTAGGAAAGACTATTTGATGATCAGCTCATCTTCCCACAGTCTCATGCCAAAGTCCACTGTAGTATATCCTCCACACTTCTTAGCACTGGTGACACATATGCACCAAAAATCACCACCTTTTTACAAGAGAAGTGTATGAAATGCATATAGAACAAGGAAAAAGATGAAAATGCAAATTATGCTTGTTTTGTGTCTACATTTCATGGGAAGCAATGTGTGCTAACGTCAAAGTAAGTGACAAAACGATGGTGGGTGCTGTTACCAGTTTAGATAAACCCATAATTTAAAGGAAAAAGACATGTTCCCTCAGGCTTTTCTGTAGTTTTTTTTTTTTTTTTCCATTTTGTACTCCTACTCTTTTTTTCTGTATTTAGCAAAAGGTGTTAAAATTGTTCGTGGATTTGAAAAGTGTCAGGGAAACAACATGCACAGCTTTATCAAGGTTTTATTGAATCCTGTTCATCGTGAGAGTCACAGAGCTGTTAAAGCATCAACAGGATATCATTTTGTTGTGACCATTCATAACACCCTTAGAAATTGCTATCTTTGGGTCATCTAATAATTTCCTGCAGTCAGCAGATCAAACTAACAAATTTAAGAAACTGGTGACCTTCAAGTAGAAACATTCATAACTGAATTAAGAATGGATTTTTATTTTTTGTGCTAATACTAAAAAAAGAAAGATAAAGGATTATAATTTTAGTAAAGAAAATAACAAAATGAAACAAAACAAGCCCACTGTTAAAACACCAGCAGCTAAACATGTCAAATTTTATATCTTTGTTGAAAAAAAACCCAAGAACTTAAATTTGGTTTTGTTTCTTCTTTAAATGTAGTTCATTGAGAAAAGGAAGCATGATCTTTCTTCTATAAAATTACAACTCCCCCTCCCAAAAAGAAAAGTTATACACAGTTTATTTGAAATCTTTAAAGCCATGCTTTCAGCAACCTATTTTATATTTTTCTTCATAAATTTTCAAAATTTTTCTTCACTATTTTTTCTTACCCAGCTAAAACTGTTTGTTGGATTATGTTCAAATTAACAGATTGTTTTGCTTGCTTTAGAAACTTGAAATTTTTGGAAATTGTGATATCCCCCAAATCCTTCGTCACAGCTAGACATCTAGTTATGTCATGTAGTTTTGAGTTAACTGGAGTTAAAGTGTTGTTAAGATAGGTCAAAATTATTAGTAATAATCTAATGAATATTTTCTGATTTTAATTGTATAATTACAGTTGAAAATTCTGGTGTTAGAGTAGTGCTCCATTTTCAGCCAGGATCTTGTTCTGTATGATCATGTTGTGCCACAAATAGTCAGAACCAGAAAATTCTCAAAATTTTGTGTAAGTGGTGAATCAATGTATATCTCTCTAAAGACAAGATTAGATGGATTACACAGTACTTACTGTTAGAAGTAAGCCGGACCTACGTATTAACTTGTGTCCTATGACTGTCATCAGAGATTATTTCCATTTTAAAGGTTTTAAAAATAGAGGGGAAAATATTTTAGGCATATTATTAGTAATGTATCAAATTTGTAGACATTTAGTCTGAGTACATAATGCACAGTTAATTGAGTCTATTTCGTCAGAAAAATCCATTAAATACCATTGTGATATTTTTTGTACATGGAATATAATACTGAGAAATAAGGAATATAGGGGGAAAAAATCTTAATTTTTTTATGTTCAAATATTAAAATGGAGAAGAAGAGATGTTTATCTTCCATCAAAGAACCAAATGCACTCTAAACACAAATAAGTTTCCTCATTGAATGTACCCTAAAGGATTTAATTTTGCTGTTGTAAGTAGAGAGCATCACAGAATCATAGAAATTTTTGGTTTGAAAGGACTTGTAAGATCATCAAATCCAACCATTCACCAAACACTCTCATGACAATTAAGTTGCATCCCGAAGTGCCGTGCTCACACATTTCTTGAACACTTTCAGGGATGGTGACTTCTCCTCCGTCTGACGTTCCAATGCCTGACATTCTGACGTGTGGAAATTATTATTTCAATTCAGTGTCTAAACTGAAATGAAGGAAAAAAACCACACAATTAAAATGTTAATGATCTGTAAAACTGTTGATTTTAAGGTTTCTCACATGAGAAATGTTTCATAATCTTTAATAAAATCTTCATTTTGAGTAATTCTATTTGGCTTTCAAAAGGAATTCTTAAAATTATTAATAAAGTATTCCTTATTGATTAATCATTAATTAGTATCCTCTGTTAATTTTGATAGCTTTATTTAGAGGCGTCTATATTTATTTATTTTGAGAAATATCATGAAGTGCCCAGGATCTTAATGAGTCAGTACAAGATGATACTATAATCAGCTTGTTTTAAAAATTTAAGCTATGGTGACAATCTCCAGAATTCTCTGTAAGTGAACCTTCTTAAAAAATACCACATGGTTGTAAGAGGAATGAGCCCTGCATTTTGTGAAAATGTACTTAGGGCTAACAATCACAAGGCTGTTTTATATTTAATGCAATCATATATTTATCATAAAATCATAGAATTGTTTTGACTGGAAGAGACCTTTAGGATTGAATTCAAGCATTGCTCTAATACCACCATGGCCATTAAACCATGTCCTAAAGTACAGATACCCAAATAACAAATTACTCACTAGGAAGCAAGAGAATTGCATTGGAAAGACTTAAGCTTTGCTAGTGTCATGTACAGATGAATCTGTCATTCCTTTATGAGATGCTATGAATACATTGTGTCTGTTTGATCTGGTTGTACAGAGACTCACTCACATTTGTCGAGCTGAAAAGACAACTCCTAGATGTAGTGATGTTCCTAGCTACTACAGGTTTTTCCTTTATAGTCTAACATAAAAACATTAAATTCCTCCCTTTTGTTTTATGGGAAGGCTATGTAGTGACACTATCATCAGGGAGGTAGGCTTGTGTTTCTTCATGATATACAGTTGTGGAGCTCAAGTAATCTGTCTGTCTCTGGCAAATCACTGAGCAGAATGTTAGGGTGGTCTATTCTGTGATAGAAAAAAGGCATGAATGAGCTTCTGTGTTTCAACAGGTAGAGATATTTTAAATCCTAAAATACTTCTCTTATAATAATATATCTTAATAATAAACATGCCAGTGAGTGTTCAGAGCACGTCATGGAGTCAAAAGACACTTTTCAGTGTTAAGCAGCACCTGAGCACCAAATGTGCATAAATCAGAAAAGAAAACCCCCAAACATTCAAATAATTTACATGCCTTTGTGCTCTGGAAGAAACCCAATTACAGATGTTATTCAAATTAACTTACAAAATTTATGTTCATCTGTATTTAATAAGGAACAATTTATCATGGAAACATCATGGTTTGATTTTTACTTGCATGATTAAACCACTGATTTTTGTGGTAAAAATTTAAATGGTCTCTCTCAAATAAAGTAGATAAATATTATTTTGTATATGACTTCATAGAATATTTTGTAATAATGAATAATAAGAGATTTTGGAAAGCAAGAGATTTAAAATGTTCATTCCATGCAATTGGTAAGAAATGGCAAAGCCTACATGCAAAGTCCCTGTATGGTAAGATCTAATGAGGTTATTTTGACCTTTTAGCATACAAAAACATTAAGCAAGAGAGAAGATTGACTATTGTAGATAGAAATACTTTTTCACCTATAGTGTCCTTAGTATATAACAGTCACAAAACCTACACCTCATGTTCAAATGAAAATAGAGGTTCTGGCTGTAAATCATTGTCCTTGCTGAAGGTAGCACAGGAATATTGAGGGAGATATCCAGTATAACAGGAGAGTAGTTTACCTTTATTATGGAATTTGACCTGAAAGGAATCAGATGTGCTCAAATTGATTTCTAAAGAAACTTTTTTGTGTTTGCGATATGGAAATAGTAATTTGGGAAGAGGTTTGGGTTTTTTTTAAAACATTTGAGAATTCATATTATAAAAATTAGATGTGTTTACAGTGGAAATGTCATTCTTGCAAGCAGGAATTAATTCTGTTTCAATACTGTGTAAAACACATTCACTGTTACTACACAAAATATGGAATAATTTATACTTTTTAAAAAATTACTCTTAAAAATATTTTTAAATGAGTTTTTTTCCTTCATCTGTAGCAAAATAATTTTAAGTTCTTGAATGTATTCTCACATTTTTGCTGATGCCTATTAGCATAGGAGTGGTTTCTGTCATTCAGAAGGCATGCTGTACTTAACTCTGTACCTAAACATCTCATTGTCCTTTGAGTAAGTTTGAATTTATTCATTCTTTTCTCTTGACATTTTATTCTTTGTTTCTGATAGGCTTTGGTAGAGGACTGTAATAACAGCTTTGGCTTTGAAAGTAAGACCTTTTAAGCATTCTGTGCCCTGTATATGCATTTAAAATTTTATTGTTAATCAATGTGCAATTTTGTAAATGATAGCAGTTCCATATAGTTGGTAGAAAAATTACATTTAAAAATACAGTGGAAACGTTACTTGAAGAATCTTAAGCGCTGCAGTACTGCAGACTGCAAAATGGAAGAGGATCTTACTAAAGGAAGAAAAGTTCCCATATTTTAATTAGTAGAAAAAAGACTTCTATTTGACGAAAACTTGGACAGGTACTAGGTTTATTCTTACACTAGATCTATGCATACTCAGCTCTGAAAACTGAAACCAAAGAAACACCCTTGTGATATAGACACACTGACCTGTTTGAGAGGAAGAAGGAGGAGGAAGAGCTCAAGACCAGTATTCACAAATCCTCTGTAAAGCTCTGTTGACATAGCCTGTCAGTAGTGAAACAAAACCTAAAGATAGAAAATGGAAATTATGTATTCTTTTAAAAAACTGCTTCCCATTTTCCCTTTTCTTATGAGTTGTGGTAGGAACTAAGAAAATTAGTATGCTTTTCAGAAAATTCTGTTGTTTTTGGTTTTTTTTTTAAAGAAATGAAGGAAAAAGTGAAGTCATTCTTTAAAGACTAGGGACAGCTTTTATTTATGAAAGTAAGTTAGTAACCAATTTGCTAAGAGTTCATGGTCAAAATTTTGTGAACTAAGAATATATTTGAAGGAAATCTAATGAAAACCATTTGCTTTTTCATACAAATTATAACTATATTGGTAGCTATTTTAATAATAATTTCTTCTTCATTCTTCTAGTTCTTAAAAAATAGTATTTTTCAGCTGTATCTTGTCTAGCAAACAATGACAGCAGAATAATGTCAATATTTCACTTTGTTTAAATGAATGTATTTGAAATTTTAAAATAATATCCACTTCCATGTTTTGACCAGATGCAGTGCTAAAGCCCTTCTGAAAACTGAGTCCCATGTTTAATGACTTAGTGATTTAGCTTTTGAATTAGTTTTTGTTGAAAATTATGGGCTCATTTTAGTTGTGGATCCCAGGTGAAATGGAGCCATTTAGTAGCACCTCAAAAGCCTTGGTCTGTGCAGATTGCTTGGGCTAAAACCATGTGCAAACTGCTCTGTCTGTACTGTTCCCTCATGGCAACTCTATCTCGCTTGCCAAATGCAAGTGCCAGGTCAGGTAGTATTTTCTAAATGAGCTTTTTCCTCATGGAGAGAAAAAAAGGGGGGAAAAAAAGCCCCCAAAAACGTTTGCCAGCATTTAAAGCTCCTGTCAAATGGTTCAGCCCAGACGCTGAAAAGTTATTCTGCATTTTAACACTGATTTTGCAAAACACTGAATAGCAAATTCACTGAGAATGCTGGTATGATTAGCATTGGGTAGGAACAACAGAGATGTGTATGAAATATTTTTTTATTCTAATTTTAAGTCTTGTCAGAAGCAATGTTATCTCATATCCTTAATAGAGAAAAAATGCTAAAATAGATAACATACATCCTGTGCATCACAAAATTGCCGAATTTTAATAAGAGTGTATCTGTGCTATGTTAGAAATATGATGAAATTGATTAAATAGATTGCTCTGCAGTAAGAGGAAGTTAAGAAAAAAATATAATCACACTGATGCTGTAATAAAATTTTAAATTAACATTTCTGTAATTCCAAAATTAATAGAAACTGGAAAGCTTATGCAGTGTCATATTTTCCAATGAAGAAGCAAATAGGCTTCAAGTAACGAAAAACCAGATTAGTGACATCCAAGTTATCTCAGACAAGTAATTTCTGTGATAAAGATTTTTTTAAAGAGAACTTAGTCAAATCTAAGAAATATTATTAAAAATAACTTCAATTTAAACAAGGCTATAGATTGATATACCAGAAGAGAATAATAATAATAAAAATACAACCATAAACTGCAAGTAAATAACAGAATAATGTCAGGCACTCCCAATAAAACCTTAGAGACCTAAAGATACACTTTTACCTTACAGTTTATATCTCAAGGTCAGAAAAGTGGCGTGCTTTGTCCTACATTCCAGAAGCGGTGTCTCTACTCATTTACAGTAGAGCAATTCAAAGTGACTTAAAGGAGGTAAAGGGCTTAGTTCTCATTTACACTCATTGAAATACCCCAGCTTTTTCTGTTATTCAGTTATCCTATAAAGCATATATAGTCTAGAAATTCAAAATACTGTGTTGATTGGATTATACTTTTTGCAGTAAAGGCAAATGGAAGGCAGATAATGGTGAAACAGCCACTTTTCCCCCCTATTTTTAATATATGTAAACATGGAAAATGGCTTGTTTATTCAAGTTATCCTTTCATATATGTAATAAGACTTCCAATATATGAATAGGTTTGCATTGTAGAGACATGATTCAATTTCTCCTTCTGATTAACTTAAATATGAAAGGCTCTGAACTGTTTGCTAACAGCTGAAATCAAAATAAGGAATGATTTCCTAGCTCACTGGATCATAGTTATCAAAGTTGCATTTCCCGTAGTCTGTAGATTAAGCATACCATCCTTTCTGTGACAAACCCCTGCCATTTCATCTCAAGATCTCAATTTTACTTTACACAGAGAAGAAACACTGTGATCTGGGCCCACTGCTGATAAATTTCCTACACCAGAGAAAGTCAGTGCTGAGTTTACATCATGTGCCCTGCAGCTCTTCACTTTTTAGTTTTTGGTTTGTTTGAGGGTTTTTGGTTGGGTTGGGTTGGATTAGGTTTTGGTGTTTGGGTTTTTTTGGGTGTGGGTAAATATTCCCAATGTCAAACTTTGCTTGTCAAATAAGTTCTGACAAGATCACTATTTTTTGTTGTGGAAGATGGTGGATACATCCAAGCTCTTACTTATACAACATAAAAACATAAAGCAAGTCTATTGCAACTATTAATGCTTCTTTGGGAGATGATTATAGATAGAAAATAACCTCTAGTCTTGTTGTCAGAGAGTAGTCTCACAACTGGTTGTTTCTCAATATCCTTTACTCGAATTGTCTGAAATCAAAATAAAATAAATGGAAAAGAGTACTGGTCAGTAATCCCTACTGGTTATTAAAAACAACTCTATGACAGGAATACTGAATATAATTCATAGGCAAATTAAATTCAATCATATATTATATTTGGGGGAAAAGTGTTCTTTTGGGCTTTGACAGAATGTGGCTTCTGTAGCAATGCTATCTATTGAGCTACTAGTATAATTTGTAAAAAGACAGTCCTTGGTTTTCTTTACATCATTGAAAGGTTGGGAATATACATAGATACAGACCTGATTATATGTCAAACAGAAAATACTGAAGCCATTCACAGTGCAGCTGACCCACAAGGAAAAGTACAGATAAAAGTGATAGACTGCTGTTTTGTGGATGTTTTGGTTTAAACTCCCATAGCAATTTCCCCTTGATTTTTTTCTTGGAGGAGTGCAAAGCAAATTGTTCTTATAAAAAGATTAAGACCTGGGAACAAGCTTTGTTATTCATGTTATTTAGCAAAGTATGTTTCAAACCATTTTAATTTTCATGTTGTTTCAATGTGCAGTTAAAAACATGCTAACCTTTCAAGTTTAGAGTTTACAGTGAGGCTATAGTAGTAACCTTCAATTCCTTTAGATAATAATTTCAGTAAACAAAGGGAACCAGCTGTAATATCATCAGAACCTGGGAGGTATTCCATATCTTATTTTCCACTAGAAAACAGCAAGAAAGGGATGTGTAGTATAGGTTCTAATCCCTCAAAATGTGGAAATTAAGATTTCTCTTATTGCAAATAAGCACTGCAACACCCTGAGAATTTCTTTAATCCAATTTAAAGGAGAAGTAATCTTAAAATATAAATCAATTTTTTGTTAATCATGAGCATAGTCTTCTGCAGACTCCTCACTTAAATGAAGACTGTCTTTACAGAATATCTAAGACAAATGAGTATCTCCTCTACCCAGTTGTAACAGAGGTAGATTGGTTTAATATAACTTAAGCTTTGTTACAGGCTGAGCTAAAGAAGAGTGAGAAAAATGATTATTGAGATAAGAAGTTGTTGTGTTGGCTCAGAAGTGTAAATCATGAAGTTGGAAACTTTCCTATGATGTAGATTGCTGCTATGTCAAAAGTTGTCTTTCTGATATTGCTGAAATTTTAAAGACAAGTATTCAAATGCTCAGAAAATAGTTAAAAAATGCAATAAACTTAGAGAAATCATTATTTAATGTAAATATTTGGACTTGAGTTATGAAGCATCACTTTCACTTTAGCTGGTTTCAGAAGTTTACCCATTCTGAAGGTTTAGTAATTTTTTTTTCCCCTTTAACCTTTTGGACCAGCTGAATCTCCTTCATTAGATATATTTGTCATTGCAACAAATTACATGCCTTTTAAAACCAAGTTAGGTACAATGCTGGCAACTTTGTCTTGATAATAAATGCAGGAAAAAAAAAAAGGGGAAATTCAATTCCACATGACCACTTTAAGACATCTTTTAACATTTTGTCACATATTCATAATTAAACTATGATAAGAAATGACAGTAATCACATCTATTTTATTTTATTTGGGAGGTAAAAAAAAGCAAAACAAAACCTAAACCAGAATTTATGCTTTGATTTCAAGAGCTGTGGGACCTAGAAACCAAAAATAAAAAAGGTCAAATGAACTGTCACAGTAACATGAAAAATTAGTGTCCTGATGCAATAGAAGGTTCTCTATAGAGAATACTGTCATGGGAGATTTTAATTAATGAAAAATAGTGGGGAGGAAAATGGTCAATGAAATTCATTTCCATACCTTACAGAATGACACAACAAGAGAGCACTCATGGAATATCACGGAGTAGTTTATTACCAATGCAAAGTAATAGCAGCATTTTATTGTTGGCTTACAGTGGCAATATTAGAAACACAATAAAATAATTTGAAAATGGCACTTCACTCCTGTTATTTTCTTCAGATAAAATGCAATGAAAAGTGATAGGATTTATCTATGCAGAGGTACAGAAAACCTGGGTGGTAATGAGTTGCAAGTGTTTTAATTCTTTGGGTGAAGACAGAAAGAGGAACTGTTACTTAAAAACAATAGTAAATAAGACTTTTCAAACTTTTTTTTTTTGTTGTTTTATTTCTGATATAATCTTTTCATCAGAATATTATGATTAGTAACAGGATCATATTAAAATAATCTTATAACTTTTAGAATGCAAACTCAAAAAAGACATAAGACACAACTTCTAGCATTATGGCCTCGTTTCTCTAGCAGATAGGGCAATTGTCATGTTTGTGAAACACAGTGGCTTTTGGAATACAGTATCTTTTAAATTATTTTCTTCTACTACTAGTCAGTATTTCTGCTGGACTTGGTGGCTGCCTTTTTTTTTTCCTTTTCTTTTTTGTAACAAGCCTTTATAAATTCTTTAGTATCACTTTATTACAGAATAGAGGGTCATACCTGCCCTCATACTTTTAGGCAGCAGTGTAGATCTGACAATTACTTTTCCTTTCCACGCCTGCAAATACAATTATGTTTTATGTGCCATACACAGACAATCCATGAAGTATGCTTAAAGTGAAAGAAGTTAAGGTCTAGTCTTTATTTGGCTGTAATTTATGTTATTTACATAAGGCAGTGATTATTTATTTAAGGTGTTGAATTTAGCCCTTGAACAAAACCCAGGTTTTGATGTTGTGTTAAATGAGGAATATGTGCATTCAGCCCAGTAGAATTACTACTTTTAAGAGTCTACTTAGAGTATGTTCTGTAATTTCTAGTCTTTGTGTATTGATTCATTTGCATTTTATCGCCATGAAAAATTCTGTTGTTAGAGTTCATCTCTTATTTAATATATTTTCTGTAGTTTCAAAACAAAAGCAGTCATTGAAAGAAATTCATGTTGTGTACTTTTAACTTGGTTACTAAAAACATGGGAAGAAATGTGTCAAATTATTGCAATTTCCCTCTATGCATTTTCTTTTCCAGAAGGCTCAAGCCTATCATGCATATGTTAAAATTAGCCTAGGGCCTAGGAAATTTGGCAGAGAAATTGTTAGAGAAGTATTGCACAACCACCTGCACTTTCCTGTGGTGAATTTTATTCCAATTGCTAAAAATATGCTTGCCATTAGCTGTGATTTAAGAGCTATCTGTGTATCGTCAGTGCAGGCTGGAACTCTGAGAGAGGACAGCTAAAGAGAAGGAGCACTGATTATGACCTTCTTGTTGAGAGTGACTCTTTTCATCTATGCAAAGTACATTCTGCAAACAAGGGAGCTATGCTGCCTTGCTGTATTCTGTAGACGTTACGTTCTAAGTGATAGGAAGGAAAATCTGGGTAAAATGAACAAAGCACAGACACTCCTAAAGCTCATATAATAACATGTACTGAAAAGCTAGTTAGTGGAATGTAGGGTAAGGAAATCACATCATGAAATAGTTTTCCTCTAAAAAGGAATTTGAAATTAATAATACATTTTGTAGATCATGTCTGACTTTGCAAGCAATTTTCACATTATAAATTGTGGAGTCTTGAAAAAATTTGATGAAGTTTAGTAATAAAGGCAAGTAAGTAACTTCTAGTGATGAAGTATTTGATTTGTCATTGTGTTTTTGTTGAGTCCACTGTTATCCATCAGTCATCTTCACATTCTAAATCACGCTGTAATCTTAGGTCCTATTTCAGCAAAAAGCAAATGAGTACTGGACCAATAACTAATTTACTTACCGAGAAATTATTTAATTTTCAGAAAGCCCTGGTATCTCCTTATTTTCCAATGTGGTTGTGTACAACTCTGTGAGGTCAATCCTTTTCTGTTCGTGTCAATGCTACTTTTGCCTGAGCTGCTGTGCAGCAAAGAATGGCAGAGTGCTGTAATAGATAGGAAGGTTCCCACTTTGGTTTTGGAGTCATTTTCCTGAGAAGGCATTGCAGGATTAGTAGCTCCGTACATGCCTTCAGTGTATCTTCGTGATGCAAATTAGATAGGTTGCTGGCTTGAGCAAAAGTCTCACTAAGGGATTTGGCTATTCACTGAGTTAAATTAACAAATTTAGACTGAAAATATCTCTGAAAATAGGCTAGAGGCTTTAAGTGTGTGAATGAGAGCTGGACTAGGGGCTATACCTTGCTGTTGCGGTTAATGCTACAGGCGTGATACCTTACCTGAAATGCTCAAAGTGTCTGTCTTCATTTAATAGGTTACTTGAGTGCTACATAATCCTGCTGTGAGTACTCCAGTTGCTGAATTTTCACAATTCTGCCTTACTGAGGAGCAGTCACCAGCTGTAAAAACTCATAGAGATGGATTAGCAGCTGACAAATCCAGGTGCTGCGTTATGGGGCATTGGAACATTTGCAGTATCGCTTGTCACTCCTCTTCCTGAGAATACTGTGTGAACTAGACTAGAAATACCAACGCCTCTAAGACTGCCTTTTCCTAACCATTTCTAAAAATGTTTTCAGAGCAAGGGAGCATCCACACTGGAACAGGCTGCCCAGGGAGGTTGTGGATACTCCCTCCCTGGAGGTGTTCAAGACTAGATTAGATGAAGCCTTGAGCAACCTAGTTCTAGTGGGAAGTGTCCCTGCCTATGTTAGAAGGTTGGAAGTAGATCTTTAAGGTCCCTTCCAACCTAAACCATTCTATGATTCTATGATTATATCCTATCTACAAAAAAGTGTTCACCCAAAGCTGGAGAGTGGGGGGAAGTGATAATAAACCAGCAGCTTTTAATCAACTGTCAACCAAAAGGTAAGCCCAAGGGATCTATACAGTACTAAAAATAAATTATGGGAACTTTTTTAGATCAGTTCAAGTTTAGTTCAAATAAACATTGTCTTACGAATTAATGAAATCCAAATGAATGATTCCGAAGGCCTAGTTTTCCGTGTCCTTTCTCTCACCTCTCTTTACGCAGGGTAGAATCCATGCCCTTAGACTTATGCAGAATCCCCTAATAGGCATGAAGCTGCTGTACTGTCATTGGAGTTTGTTCTGTACTTTTACATATGTAGTTGTCTATATATTGAAATTATTGTGAGGGAACACTCTACTCGGTGTAAAATCTGACCTCTAGGTATGTGTTTTTCTTGAAGAAGCACATGCATATGAGTTTGGACAGAATTACCCAGTGTTAGACTATTGAGAATACTGGCATTTGGTGGATGTCTTCAGCTCAAGTGATCAAACTACTGTGCTAAACAAAATCAGGGGTATGACAGGCATTTCTGCATTTTATCAAATATCCTGGCTTTAAGGTGTTCCACACAAACACAGTATTTAGAACTAGTGTGGAATAACTATTTTTAGTAAATATGTTCTTTCCTATCAGTTTACTTTTCTGATAAAATATGATGCTGTTTTGTCATTAGCATTGAGTTATGTTCTTGCAGCTAGTTCTTTTTTGAAGTATTTTTAAGGGCATGAAACAAGTCAAGTTTTTTCTTCAGTAGCACATCATGAATTAACATTTATGAATGTTTACTAACCTAAAAGATTACAAATGCAGTTATATTTGAATACTAGTCTACCAAGCTGAAGTTAAATCAACTGCAAATTATTTAAATTCTTTGGTGTTCCTTATTTTATATATAGTTTGAATTTATTCTCATTAACATTATATTAAATATCTCCAGTTAAATTAGCTGTAGTGTGCAACTACACTGTTTTGTTTGATCAAGGTTTTATTGACTTCAGGATTAAGAATAGTTAGAAAAGAGAAAGAGAAGGAATTGTATAGAATGGTGATGAAGCAATGTTCTTGCAAACATTTATGTGCTGAAAATCAGAAAAGTATTGTTGACTGTGAGGCGAACTGTCTGCCCATGTTTTTTCTTGTAAATGATGCTGAGAGGCTTAAGCAGGTTTAGTGAATGCAGAATGAGCTTGGTTCTTCATTTAAGCTGTAGATATATATTTTTTCCCAACACCAGTAAAAACAACAGTTTTTCCAACACCCTGTCAAAGTGGAAGAAAGCATTTCCATGAAACAGAGAGGGACAAGTCTGAATTTTCCTCTTAACTTTTCTCCGAAACATCAGAAGAGTTTGGTGTCATGTTAATGCTGACTGGAAATACTTGAAATCTCAAAAAAAATCATATTGCTAGAAAATTAATTCCCATCTAGTTCTTACTTTATGATATCTCCGAATATTATGACATGGTAAAGAGACAGTTCCTATAATCCTTACACAGGATTATAGTCTCAAATCATATTATTTTTTTCTGTATTGGAGTTATATTAGCATGTTCTAGTTATCTATCTCCCACAAAAGAAAACATAATACATATGCAACTTGTTATTGCACTTTAGCAATGAACCTTGGTCTCAGCTATCTTTTAGAAGTTATGCATTTTAAATATTTAATTTTGTTTTTAGATGCACTGAATACATTACATGTAATTTATTCGCCACCACCCCCCACCCAGCTAAGCTAGCAAAAAAAGACTTTCTAAGTGTTTTATGACAATAAGTAGTCAGCACTATCTGATTTCTCTATATTAATTTTGAGTTAGATTGGAGAAAATAATTTCTAACCATCAGTGCAGATTATAAGAGTGATGCAACACTGTATTATTGCCACATGGAGCAATTTTGTTCTACAGGTGTTAAAGAATGAAAGAGCACGAAATTCCCATCACAGTAAAAGGCAGGTCCCATATTAACTGACTACAAGAGTGCATCTGATAATTATCCCATAGGATTTCTATATATTACCCACAATAAATAGAATAACCCATCCACTCATTATTGCCTATTTACATTAATCATGACAAGTTGCAGCCTCTTCTGTTACCTTTGACAGTTATTTTCAGACCTTGAGTGTCTAGTCCTGTAATTGTTGCCTCAGACCTGCTCCTTCTTGGAATCTCAAGATACAAGGTCTCTGGTGCCATAGTATCTCCTCTGTGATCTTAACCCCCTAGACTGCTCCTGAGTATGACCTCATCTCTCTCTCTCTCTCTTTTTTTTTTCCTCCTAATTTAACTATCTTTCTGCATGCAAAAGCTCAGAAATCTTAAACATATCATTCAGTTCCATGTTTGTTTCCTCTCAGCTCACATACAGAATCATAGAATCATTTCGGTTGTGAAGGACTTTTAAGATGATCGAGTGCAATCTCTACCAAGTCTGGTGCCAAATCACATCCCTTAGCAGCATGTCTATGTGTCTTTTAAGCACATCCCTGGGGAGCCTATTCCAGTGTTTAAGAACCTTTTTAGTGAAGAGTTTCTTCTAATATCCAATGTAAACCTCCTCTGGTGCAACTTCAGGCTGTTTCTTGTGGTTCTGTCACTTTTTACTAGGGAGAAGAATCTGATCCTCCAACTTGCTACAGCCTCCTTTCAGGTAGTTTCAGAGAAGTAGAAAATCTTTACTTGGCCTCCTTTTCTCCAAACTAAACAACACCAGTTGCCTCAGCCGCTGCTCATATGATCTATTCTCCAGACTAGAAAACTGTATTGTTCCTGTACCTTTGTACAGCACTGAGGATTCTCAGAGATTGCTTTGTTTTTGAACAACAGCTTCCTGTTTTACAGAACCTTTCTCTCTGAAGTTACATTTCACTATCTGCATTAGGATATGCATCTTAGTTCTCAGAGGTCTTATTTCTGAGTTCCTCTTGGTTTATATCTGTGTTTAAACACCACTCACTGTGAGTGTGTTTTCCTCTATTCATGCCTTCCTGTATTTTTAATGCCACACTGTGTATCACATATTGATCCAGTTGTCTCTTCTCCTGCCTCCCATTTAGTTTATGTTCCCCTGACCTCTAGTATCTTGGCCTTTCAATGAAAATAAACAAGTCGGTAGGACTTAGATCATAGACATATACAAAGTATTAGCTATTAGAGGAGAGAAGATATTCCAAATGCTACAAAATTAAACACTATCTCTTACTGAGGGTACTTTGGTACTTAGTCAAAGTGTTATTTATGGTGAGAATGGCCTATAGGATCTAGGATTTTCATACATTCCATTAAAATTAAATACTTTATCACCTTATTTGGTCCCAAAGTTGTGCTTAATTGAATCCTTTGTTATCTTTTAGAAAGGCTTTTAAAAATGGATTTATAGTACTGTATTGATATTTGTGATGACCTTACATAGTAACTCTTAAAAAAAAAATGTAAAATTTCAAATCACTATGCCACTTATGAGATAAAAAAGAAGAGTGAAATATCTTTTCTTAGCTATGACAGCAACAAATGTAAATCAAATGTAGATTAAAAGATTACAGTCTTGCAGGTCATCCACTAATTGTGAAAGGAATCAGTCTTTTCCCTAAATCAGGAAAAATCAGTAAATTTTATTCTTTACACTTGTATTATTAGGTTCGTTACAGAAACTGTTGTATACATCTATTCTAGGATCTTCCTGTTCAAATTCTACAGTTCTCACATTGATGCTTCATAGAAAATAATATCCAGAAAAATATTTAAGCCACTTGAAAGTAATGTGTCAATTTTAAGCTAATGGACTAATTTTTTTCTGTGGTAATTTCAATATTGATCTATGTGTTTTAGAACACGACAAATGGTACTCTGGAGGTACTTGCTGCAGTTTTTTAAGAGAGGCTGTTGACTAAATTTAATTGATTCCTATATATTAGATAGTTAAATTCCTTGCATCTTCTCTCATTTGTATAACAGCCTATTTAAATGAATGACTACTTGCTAACCTAATTATCTTCACCTATTAAAATCCACACATACAGAACCCCTGATAGTGTAGTGAAGAAGGGTTTCTTCTTAATTCACATCAATATTATAGTGAAAAAGTTAATGGTTAGTATGCTTCCACTGCCATTCCTTCATATTCCTAAATTTAAAAAATCAGTTGTGATGTCTTTCATGTGTGGTATTATGGTCATTGTAAGGAAGACACCTAGATGACCAACTGTTCACATCAGTTTAAAATATGTCTTGGAAGAAAATTTTGTTCTGTATTAGGTTTTTAATGGATGATTAGGTAACACTGTTTTAAAGTACAGACCTGGGTTTTATACAATATTGTGCTATTGCAAACCTGAAGTTGCCATCATTCAGTACATGGTGCAGTGGAGGCGCCAAATTTTATATCAATACTTAAACTGTCTTTAGGATAATTCAGAAACTCTTTGATTATAGAATATAATTAATATTAATAAATAACAGTGTTTAATTACGCGACTGTGCATTTACAACAGTTGTTTCAGTTGTTTTGAATGTGTTCCTCAAGTGTAGCTTTTAATGAGCTGAACAGTAACATGCAGTCCAGTGCAAAATGTAATTTTCTCATGAATGATACTTTAGCCAAATTAAATTCTGAATTGTGCCAAGACAGCAGTACACTAGACCAAGAGAAAACCAGACATCTTAGTTAAATGTTAGCCATTTTAGTTAAATGACTCTTTAGGCTCTTATGACCATATTTCTTCAAGTGATTATGTAGAGACACCATATGGGTTATGGATAATGCCTATCTGAGAGTCTTAATATTGACTGAGATTCTTTCAAAGTACGTTTTTTAGTCTAGAAGCATATTATAAACCTTTCTTTCTTTTTTTTTTGTTTTTTTGTTTTTTTAGGAGATGACATGAACTTAGACTTGGAAATCTAAACCATTGGTATCTAAATCTATACAGATTAATTAATCTTTTTATTCTTTCTAATTTAAATGCCACTGCTGCTGAGCCTTTGCGTGTAATACTGCTTTATTGAAGCCTTTGACATTGTTACCTGGAATAAATGCTTATAAACAAATGCAAACTTTTAGAAAATATAGTAGTATGTTTCTGTAGAGATAAAGAACAATGCTTCTATCCTGCTGTACTGCCTAGCGTTTTGTTGTCACAGAAAGGTGGCATGCATAGAAGCACCCCCACGTGAGTGACTTCTGTCCTTTCATAAGACATTCTTGTAGACATTTAATTGGGCCTAAGGTTGGGCAGACATGTTATATCCCCAAGGTATTGTAGGCTCAGTTCTCAGATCTTGTTGCATGCTGGTGAACTTTGAGGGATGCCTAAAGGGCAGCTGCAAGGGAAAATAGAAAGGAGGAGGTTGACGCATCTTGAGAAAAAGTAACAGACAACTCCATATACATAGGAAATTGGTTTTGTTCTTTGCTCCACACATATTTCATCTTGTTAGGAAACCTTTCCATCATAAATTATAGAAAAATGCCTTGTACATAGATATATATGTGTGTGTGTATGTGTTTAATATCTGTTTGTATAGGAAAGGACCACTGGAATTTTAATTCAATATTTGCATAAGCAATTATGTTGAAATTGTTTTCACTAACTTCCTATTGAAAAAGGAGAATTTTGTTCACTGAGTGACTACCTTACTGATGATTTGCCTGAAAAATGCAGCTGCACCATCAGGATGCAATACAGCCCACCTCACTGTAAGTATTTGCAGTGTGGATAACTATAACTGATGTTACTTTATTCTCCTTTTATAGTCAGTAGAGAAAAAATGGGCACTTTCAGAGAGCCATTTGTTTGATCTAAATTAAACATCTACTTTAAGCTCCACTTAACTGCTCATGTAAGGAGCCATAGGTGTTTAACTTACAGCTGTTCCAAACCTCCACATTTGGATAGATTCATCCCACCATCAGCCTTAAAATTATCGACTGCTTCTACTGAAAACTGAGGTGCAAGACTACACTGTCTGCTGTGGAGGGTTAATTCAGTGTCTTGGAAAGCAGCGAACGGGAAATTCCAAAAGGGAAGCAGTGTATAGCAGCATTTACTGCATTTTAAAAGTACATTTACTCTTCTTTTAATACTTTAAATGTCTTTCTTTCACATCTATGCATCCTGAATTATCAGATTATTTCTGTATTAAAATATTCCCTGAGCCTGTTCTCCCCACAGTGGTGCTTTTGGTCACATTGTTCAAACGCCTAATAAGGATGCTCATGAGAACATTCCCTCACCCTGGCATTAATCACAGCAATATAAAGTATGGAGCTATTGATTGCTTATAACTGCATCTTTTGAACATTCACAGCCATTGTATTCACAACATGATGAATGCACTTGCAGATGGCTTTGTCTGTAGTGGTCGTAAACTCCAGTTAATGGCTGAATTAATCTATAGTAAATGAATAATATCCTTTCTGGATGTTCCAGGGAATAAACTACTTGTCGCATTTTTTCTCCTTTAAAAAAAGCAGTCATAATTCAAGCAAGTACATGTGTCAGCTTCCCAAAATGTGGGAAAGTGCCTTATATAAATAAAACTATTCACTATTAAAGCTATTATCTGAAGAGTTTCAGGAATAGGAAATAAGCTGACATCCAATAAGCATTTCATCTTCTGAAGTGAAAGCAAGTTTTTTCATATTCATGCTATGAAAAATTAAAAGGATACATTTTTTTTACTTTGTTAGAGGTAACAGCTTTCAGAAATCTTCCTGATCTTTTCTCTCTCTCTGTCTTTTTTTTTTTTTTTTAATTCATCAGTGGAGAGTTTTTTTTTTTCCTTTTTGTCTAAACAAGCAAGCAAAAATCAATCTCAGAAAGAGGCTGGTGAAATCCCACCTGGAGAGTTAACTGACTTTAAAGCAAACAAAGAATTTAGCAGGCTTCTAAATCTAGAGAAAACCAAATTAAAATCAGACTTTTGTAGTTGCCCTGAATGGTATATAAACAAGACAAAAAAAGAAAAAAAAAGGCATTCATCACAGATTCTTTGGATGTTTTGTCTTTCTTACCTCACTTGGTTTTTTTTTCTTAATTTCTCCTGAGCTTAAAGGAAAACACTTATTTGTGACCTTTCAGGCTTTAGTCAACACAGTTTGTTTTCTCCTGTTACTCTGCTGCCCAGTAATTGTTTTTACTGTACCTGCCCCAAATAAATAAATCCTAGTAGAGAGAGTCCTTAATCTCACCCTCCAATCTTCTCACTATCCAATACAGTTTGGAACAAAGCCAAATCTTCCATTATCTCTGCTACTGGTTTTGCTTCATTCATAGAAAGTTAAATGGCCCCAGGGTGTGGGACTGGTGGGGAAAGTCTACACCTCGGAGTCCTTCCTTAGAGGCTCAAATGAGTGGCACCATGAAAAACAAAGACTAGCAAAATGTACTTACAGATTTAATACTGGCNCTCCTGCTGGCCACACTATTCCTGATAGTTTTGATGCAGAGAGAAACATTTTGAGCACACTGAATGGTTTGAGAGTTCCAAAGGAAAAAATGCTTCATATTTGCTTTTTTGTTCAAGTTATATATCACTAATCAGTGGCTATAATGCTTTTGCAACTGCTTTGTGCTCTGGTTCCCAGTATGATAGCAATGACAACACAAATAGCTGTGGCTGGTGAAATTAGCAAGATTGCAGAGTGTATTACTGGCTGGTGCATCATACTGCTTCTCCTCTATTTAAATGACTGAGTGACAGAATTTGTTTCCTGTCTGTTTCTTAAGATACGTTCTAATTATAAAAGGAAGTATGTTAGGAGATATTTTTCCTGTCTGATTTTCATCATAGACCTTTAAATATCCCAGTATCCCACAACAGTTTTCTGGAGTTGACAACCCATGCATTCCTTACAGAGTGTATCAGCTGGAATTTAATGGTTATACTGGCTAGCATGGTTTTGTTTGTTTGTTTGCATCTTATCATGTAGAATTCTGTGTGAAATCCCACTTTTTGAGTACAGGAAGGATTCCCTTTTCTGTCGACTGCGTTACGTGTATTAATGATGGTTGAAAGAAATACATGTTCTAGCACAACTAGTTAACATTTAAATTATGGTCTGCATTCATCTATGAGGTGTGCATCATAGCTAGATTATTACTTTGGCAATCCTTACAGATACATGGAAATTTGCATGCCATCAATGTGGGGCAGTTTGAGCTTAGATGAACTAGTAATTGCTGAATGGATTAGATATGAAAATCCATTTCTGTTGGCACCTCTAAAAATTACTTAATGACAGGCTAACTCAGCAACACTGATATTGACCTTAAAAGGACTTTAAAACTGTAAATGTTTTTTGTGGGGGGAAGATAGTAGCAAAAGCTACCAGTACTTTTTAAAGAATTAAGTATTTGAGGATGTTAGGGCTCTTGACTGTTTTACTGTCTTGTCTAGGGAAAAATGCTGGGACATGGAAAACAAGTAGCCAGAAGAAAGTCTGCATATGCTGAGAGTGATGAATAAGCACAGTTCTGAGTGTTGGTAACTGGTCAGCAGAATCACCCTGCAGTGTGCAGTTCTGAATAAAGGCGTTATCCAGACTGGAAATAAATATTTCTCAGATGGCAAAGATTGCATTCCAACCTGTCATTCTTAATTTCATTCATGCTAACATCTTATTATAATTTTATTGCTGTGACTGTCCTCTCAGACAGTCACATTTTCAACAGCACTTCCCAGTCACAGGAGTTAACTGTTTTTCATGGATCACTTTGTTGGCAGTGGATTTAGATACAGAGCACAAATGAAATTGAAATTAAAAAAATCTAGTACATTACTAAAATTGAAAAACGAAATGCCAGTATCACAAACATTACTAAAAGTGAAATATAAGCCAGTGATATCACCTCAAAAGACATTAGAAATACAGCTTTAGTGTACCCAGAGATTATTCACTGTATTATTCTTCACTGACCTCTTAAAATGTTTGGATTGTTTTATGTTGTTTGAGCTTTTTTGTTTCTTTGCTTTTAAATTATTATTTTAACTAAGACTAATTTCTGTCTTGCATGGCAAATTGTTATAACATCTTGTTTTAAAGAATCACAGTTCAGTCATCATTCTTTTAGTTATGATGTTTTTCAGGGAATGCAAAAGCAATGCAAAATTACTTCTAATAACCTTGTTTATTATAAAGAGGTGAAAGAATAAAACAATGCAAATTGGGCACTTTCCATTGCTGGCAGTAGTTTTCAGTAGGAAGCCTGCTTTGAGTGTTCTCTGTATTTAAATGTATATTTTGTTTTATGTATTACAAAACATGAGATTATATTTAGTTTCATATGTCTAAACACTATTATATGTGTTTGTAAACCTGTTTTCTGGTTCTGTCAGCAGCACTGCAGTTTTCAAAATGGGAAATTGATGGGGATCTTTAACAGCAGTTATTTTCACCATCTGACAAAGTATGTGATTTTGGGAGGATATTTTTGTAAATTTTACATAACTATGTAAATATATGTATGTATGTATGTATGCATGTGCATTGAAATTTATACTGCCCATACTCTGCCAAAAATCTGATCTAGGAAGGCACCTCAACTTGAAAGAGAAATTCAGGATCCTGTCCTCAGATACTGCCTACTCTTGTAACACTTTTCGTTATCTATCTTCTGCATTTGGACTAAACATCTAAACTTGCATGTGCTTAGAAACTCTGAGAAAATGGGCACCACCTCCCACATTTGCTCCAATATAGAAACTGAGTAGGAAGAGACACAGACACCACCTAACTCTCCAGTCTCTTAAGCATACTCAGACTATATTTAGCACATTGATAATATTAAGTTCAGGGGGAAAAAACAAACAAAAAACCCAACAACACCAAACAACACAAAAAAACAACAAAAAACCAGAAGTGTGCATTCTCATTCATGCTGTCTTGCATATGTCATTTATATTTACAGTATTTTCCTGTTTATATACCTTTTTTAGAGGAAAGCCTGAGATTTTAGGTCTTTCTTAGAATTACTTGGCTTAGGCCATGGAACAAGCACTGGTCAGAAAAGAACATGATGGCTCATGTCAATAAGAGGGTTCTTCTTTGCCAACATTAGTAATAAGATTCTGACTGCAGAGTGTGAGAGAGTTTGAGACTACAAACTAACCACTGCTATCGATTTGGCCTTTCCCTTCCGCAGGACTACTTGAAATACTTTCTGTCACCTCTAGAATTACTGCAACTCACAGTGTAAAATTTTCAGTAAACTACAAGTTTTGTTTTAACTTAAAAAAGCTGGATGGTAACCTGTGATGATTTTGGAGCTGATGTCCCTGCATTGAGAGTGAACAGACTGTTGGGAGCAGAAAGAGTCTACTACAAATACAGTAAGGCTCAAAGACAGCCGTACCCATTTGAGCAAGTCTGTTTTCAAACAACAGAGGAAGGTCCTCAAGTATTTCGTATTTCAGAAGTTGTTGGGTAGGCATAGGTATTTCCTCAAATATGACCAACGGAAGACAAAAAAGCAAAGATCCAGTCATGGCAGGCTGGGATTCCTTTCCTGTGTCAAGTAATTCTGAGAGGGAAGCTATCAGTGAAGTTGTACTCTCAGTACTGGAGATACAAAGCTAGTACCAAGAATGCCCTCTAATTTTGCTGTGGATGAACAAGGAAGATTTGCTTAAGCATTGTTTCCAAAATGTGGAGGAACACTTAAGATACATTATGTCAAAGAACACCCTGAATGGTGGGTTTTTTTCTTCCCCCCTATTAAATTCAGTGATAGCTTTCTTACTTACTATAGATTGCAAAAAATGTACTTTTAATTAATTGACCACACCTAGTAAGCACCAGTTGATTTGATTTTTAAATAATCTAAGAAGTTCTGAAGATTATGGTTTGTAACACAGAGAACATATGTAAGATATGTGGAGGGTTTATTGAAGAGTTTAAAGCACTTTAGCTGAATGAGGAATTCTTAACCAGTCAGAAAGACGTGGAAGTCACATGAAATACAGAAGAATTAGTCCTCTATACTACTCATTCTATGCTTCTCATTTATATATTCTGTATACATGTGTATATTACATGGATTTAAGTTCACCCTCTTTACCTTGAACATGATTGCAAGCATCACAAATCCTTCAGACAGTGTTCCCCATGTATTAACAAGGCATTTTCTGTAGGTATGTTGCCTAACGTTAATTTACAAATTTTAGAAGATCTTTCCTATGAACTCTGGAAGGGACTGTGTGTAATATACTATCATTGGAATAAAGTACAGTGAGATGACTTTGTCAGTGGGAGTTAGCTTTCAACATAGTTTTGAGATTTTATTTCTCTCCTGTCAGTGCTACTCTTAGAGAGTCAACTCTTGAGACATTTGCTTTCTTTACTTTCTACTCTCAGGAGCTTTCCTGGTGACACAAGAGGTGTAAGTGGGGAAAATGTACTGTCCTAGGCTTTGTGGGGTTTTTAACTATTTTATTCTAATGCTCCGTCTATAAACAGATGCAAAACATGCCGCAAATCAAATAGGAGCAGTCTAGAAGCATACCTAGAATATCTCCAGTTATCTAAGCATCTGGGAGTGTTTAATCCTACTTTATGTATTTTTGTAGCATGGCAATGAAAAGCATATTTATTTAAATATATCTCTAGAATTAGTATTTGTATAAGCAAAATATTTCACAACGACTTTATAATTTACAAAAACTTTTAAAATTCATCTGTAGTATCTACGTGTCATATTCACAGAACATACTCCCCATCTCTGCAAATTAAAGGGCTGAGGATATGGACACTTAGAGCCTGATTCAGTTAAAATTATCCTCTGCAGCAGTGGGTGGGCATCAGTTCTTCACAGCTGAGAATGATTTTCCTAATTGTGCTATACTCAGCAGCTGCAAAATTCCTGAGGATGCATCTTGCTCCTTTTTCAGGAGCAGCCTGGGTTTGCCCTGCCTGGCACATGCAGTTTGACCCCTCATCTCTCTTAGACTCATGCTGATGTTAGTTGCTGGAGATTCTCAGTTTCTGCAAGTCTTTTGGAATTTTTTTTCCTTGGAAGAAAATCGTGGAGACTACAAGAAATGCATTAAGAATCGTCTCCTTACTGACTGACAAATCCTTTTAGAACGACTCAATGAACCTTTAAATAATGTATATTCTGTAGCTGTCTCTGTATTTATGAAGATAATTTTCTGAAACATTGCCATCTAGTGGGTTTTTACACATGGAGCAGATTTCGTGATACTGAATCCTTACTTCATGATCTTAGTTCATGATGTATTTTCTTACAATTTCCTTCAGTGGCCAGAAGTGATACCCTATAGATATATTTGAAAGAGAATTAAGAAAAAAAAAAAATATGCCTTAAAGCTGGCTTTATTTCAAGTAAAATGTTATTCAGGTTTTCAATTAAATATTAAGCAGACATTTAAAGGCACTAAAGCTAAACCTGTACTCATATAAGGTTACCCATCTGTTTTTCTGAAAAGAGCCTCAAGATAGGAACTTTTAAATAGGTCTGACATACTCCTCTGATGACTTGGAATAACAACATTGCATTACCTGCTCATGGGCAAATTCTAAAATATCAACTTCTTGGTGCTGATGATTCATGGATATGTTTAAAACATGATTAAGTAATTGGTTACTCTTATTTCAAAGAAAATGATCATTTTTCCAGGAGTTTTGACTCATCTCATCCAACTAATTTAAAATTGTATGAACCTAAAATGCTATTGTTAATCACAGAAAAGAAAATTGACTCATTTTAACAAATAAAATTAGTTCTAATGAACATTAGTATCAGAAGTGATAGCGCTATCTCATTGGAAATGCATTTAAATATAGATATAAATGGGATAATCTCTGCACAGCTTTTGTCTTGTGCACATTTATCCACAATTAACATGCCCAAGTGTGCATATACTTCTAAGCTTATGCACATATATACGTTATTTATGCTCATGTGAAATGTGAATACTCAATATAGTAATTCAAGTATTAACAATTGCCCATTCAAATTTCATTCTTTTAGATAATAAAAAGATTTATTTCCCATTCTTATAATAATTCTGTCCATGACAGCCTTTGCAAAGCTCATTCAAGAATCAATGCCAAGAAGGCTTGGATTGGTTAGAAATTAAAAAGAAAAAAAAAATTTGAATCTAAATGTAGAAGAATGTATGGCTTGGTCAGATCTCAGCTATACTTTAAATATATGAAAAGGATGAATACTAAATCTGACACAGAAATATCGGTAATACACAGTTGGTAGCATGTTGTTTGATGGTTGTGGACTGTTTTCTTTGTTGCCATCTATTATCTATCTATCTATCTATTCTTGAAAAGTAAAGATATCTGAAAATGTATCTATGTGTGGAATGGCAGTTCACAGATTCATAATTGCTAGTATGGTTACAAATTTTTCTTGGAATCAATTTTTAAGGGCTTAAACCCTATTTGAAACCCATATGTTTATTAGCCATTCGATATCTCCTCATGAGATGGCCTTTACCTCTGTGTCAGGATAGCAGTAATGCCAACATTTCTTTGGCATGGATGTGGAATGACAACATTATTTGTGAGCAGCAAAGTCAAATATAAGTGTAACTCACTCAATTCTGTCCCCAAGAGAGTTTGCATGCTAACCTACCATTTGCAATCTGTGCAGCATCAAATAACTGCACAGATTTCAGAAGAAATGTGAATTTCAGTTAGATTTAACGGACTGATATGAAAATAGTGGGATCTGTACTGATAGAGATTATCTACTAATATGTTGATTAGAATGGAGTCCTGTGTGCAGTTCTGGAGCCCCCAGCACAGGAAGGACATGGAAATGTTGGAGTGAGTCCAGAGGAGGGCCACAAAGATGATCAGAGGGCTGGAGCAGCTCTCTTATGAGGACAGGCTACGAGAGTTGGGGCTCTTCAGCCTGGAGAAGAGAAGGCTTCGAGGAGACCTTATAGTAGCCTTCCAGTATCTGAAGGGGGCCTACAGGAAGTCTGGGGAGGGACGATTTACAAGGTCTTACAATGACAGGACAAGGGGCAATGGGTTTAAACTGGCAGAGGGAAGATTTAGACTGGATGTTAGGAGGAAGTTCTTTCCAGTGAGGGTGGTGAGACACTGGAACAGGTTGCCCAGGGAGGTTGTGGCTGCTCCCTCCCTGGAGGTGTTCAAGGCCAGGTTGGACGAGACCTTGAGTAAGCTGTGCTAGTGGGAAGTGTCCCTGCCTATGGCAGAGGGTTGGAACTAGACGATCCTTGAGGTCTCTTCCAACCTTATCATTCTATGGCCATGTGCTCTAACTGGCGTTAAGTGTGAAAAAGATATATTTAATATATTTGCTTTAAAAGTATTGATGCAAACATTGTAGACAGCTTCACAAAAATGGAAACACACTATCAATATAGTGCCAAGCACAAAATAAACATAGTACTCATAACTCAAGTTCACAGTTACAGGAGTGTGAATGACATGGTAATCTTTAATAGTTAAAAGGTTTAAAATATATTTGCTGCCACCAACATACCTGAATGTTATTTGGGTGATACACTGACATGAGTATCTTGAAGCTTCCTATTAGTATTTACATAAATCAATCAGTACTGTATATCATTCACTGCTTATTGTGGTAAGGAATATGTCAGGGTATTAATATGAAGTGATTTAGCCTTGAGTAGTGCTGAGGGAAGTATATACTGTCTCTGCAAATACAGTTTTATTCAGGTGAAAATTAGGAAGATGAAGAATGGCTTGAGGATAAATGTCTCTGATATGGAAAGAAGAAGAAATAGTTTTCTGACTCATGACTGGTAAAATAGGTAACTGTATATGTGAGTGGAGATCTAGAAAAAGGAACAGTAGTAATGCAGGAGGTTGGAGGTTTAAAAAAAAAAAATTAAAAATTGCACATTTCAGTGATTTGAAACTTAAGAAACTGCATCCAGAATGGAACTCAAAACAAGACAACAGGGCCAAAAGAGCCAATAGTATGCGGGAAAGGTATATAGTGTAAGGCAAACAACTGTGTTCCTCATATAAAATAGGAAGGAAAATGATTTGTGAACTTCTGAGTAACTTTTTGTGGATGCCTTCTGAAGCTAGGGATTATCTTTCATTTGGATTTTAAGTTCAAAATAATGCAGAAAACCAAGTAACTGTAGGCACATATTAGATTTCAATGGTCCGTGCTGGAAAACGCATCAGGTGGAAAAAGCAAATGCTTTTTAACCTTTGTGGTGTTCATTGTTTGGGAATTAGTAGTCCGACTGAGAGTAAGAAGTATTCTTCTGAGAGTTTATGTTGCCATGTGATCTTAAATTTTCCACACTGTAGCTACCACCTGCTTGTGTCTGGAAACTAGGCATATGTTTTAGGTAATGGGAAAAAATTGGACAGCTGAAAATTGAAATTGAAGTGGAAATAACATCCTGTGACCATAATAATGCTCCGAGTTATTATTTGGCAAGAGAGCAGTTTCTCAGCTTTATAGCTTCTGGTTTTGGCTGAAAACAATATTTTGCAAGGTGGAATTACAAGCGCAGGGCAAGTGATGTTGAGAGTATGTTCTCAGACTGCCTTCACAACTTCCAGGTTACCTATGTCAGCGTATACTGACTGTGCCTGCCTTTCCTTCCCAAGAATATAATATTGATTTGTTTCTCCTGTCCAGTCTATTTGGATGATGTTGTAGTGAATCTTTTATGAGATCCTAGATGCAGTCTTTTTCACAACAAATTGAAAACAGCAGTCTCAGTCTTTTAAATCTGACCAGATGTTGTATGTGTAGAACTCACACAATTACTGCAAGGAATGAAGAGAGCTTTCTAACTGCTGCCGTGACCCCATATAGTCTATTTGAGTGGTCAGATAAGTATTTCAGGCAACCATAAGCAAACTGTTTCTCTTTCACCCTCAAACTCTCATGTTAATCTTAAGTTTTTGAGCATTTCCTGAAATTTTTTTTATTGTATTGACATGAAAGATCAATATTTCCACTGACTTCTGCTCCTGGAAATTCTTGTTCATTTATTACCATTCCTCAGCTGATTTAAGATTACACTCCAAGACATCTTATTTCTTCTCTTCTTGTTATTTTTGAATTTTTTTTCAGATAATTTTGATTTTTAATTGTCTCCCTAATGATTCAAAAATACTTAAATTACTTCCACCTTCCAAATTCTTCCCTTCTAAAGCTAGTCTGATCATTGTATCAGTGACTACAGAGCTGGAGAAAGAAGAGTCCCAGGCCCATCAGAGTGCCCATCAGGCACTGCACACCTCAGTAGAAGAGTGAAGGTGCATATATGTAGTGGGAAAACATTTGTGTGTTCATATTTCAAAAGGAAATCGACTAATACTTGCCCCCTCTGACTACTTCTAACTAGTAAATTTTAAAAGAATAATTCAGATTACCTGAAAACATATTAGGTATGAAAAAGCAATAAGAAATGTCCTAACTTTGAGCCTTACATTTATAAATCATTTTGAAAGGCAGTAATCAAGGAAGAGAAGAGCCAAGAACTAATGCTAAAACTAAAAAGAAAAAAAAAAAAAGGAATATATAAATTTCCATTAAAGCAAGTTGTGCTTGTCATATAATCTTGTTGTCCATGATACAGAGATTTAATTTTCTTCTTAAAGTGATCTCGAGCTCCACATATGTGATGAAAAACCAACTGAAAATATTCAGGGGGACAGACAGAAGTAGTGAGAGCAAATTTGGTGAGAAAAGGAGCCCCCCTCCAGGCCACGGTTTGCTAGCACCCTTGTGCTGTTGACACAAGGTTACTGTAGTTCCCTCTTTGGATGCTGCTCAGATTCTACAGCACTCAAAGCGGGGTTTGCATCCAAGGAACTGAGCTTCTATTCATGTATCTGGAACAGCAGTATTGTTATTTTGCTGCCTTCATGGTTTCCCTGTGCCAACTCATCAGAAAGCGACAGAACTGAATCAGAGTTGCATTTGGCTTCCTCGGCAGTCCCGACAGAGTAGGCCCTGTCCCTGAAGTTGCACTTGAAGTATTGCTCATTTGTGTTCATGAAAAGGAGCAGGGAAAGAGAGTCAGACTTAGAAGAGAAAGTGCATTGTATTCTCCACCAGCTTCGGCTGTCGGGAAGTCATTTTAAGTTTTCTGCAATTTCTGCATACTGTTTTCAAAGATGCTTACACAATTTTTGGACAAATACTTGGAAGTGTTTGAATTACTGTAAAATTCTCTGTACTAAATAGATAAAGCATCTAAAAATAGATAATGTGTAGCAGATGTAGTGCTGCATGTAAACAGTATTTTTATAAATAGTTATATAAGAGTACAGCTGTGAAAATTGCCAGCTTGTGAAGTTGTGTTAAAATGCTGCGAAAAATATGGCAAATTTTAATATATTTATACCACATATCTCTGTAGATTTCTTTCTGATTGTAAATTTGCTACAGGCTTTTGAAAAGTGATTTTATACAACGTTTCCCAGAATTTTCTAGAGTATTGATAACCTTTCTAAGGCCAACCACTGCCTAATTTTTTTTTTCCAGGGCAAAAGACTGTCATTTATATTTCCATACTTTTGCAACTTAAAAAAAAAAAAAAATATGGAGGAAGTCTTCCACAGTAAAAATTTCAAAGGATAAGGATTCCCTTGGAAAGATAATTTTTTTCTTTCTTCTCCTGAATATGCATAACAAGCTATTGTCTGCATATTGACATACTACCTGCTTTTAATTTCCATATACATGTCTGTATTTCATAAAGGTTCAAGGCAGCCACTCACAAGGTGACACAGGGAACAAGCTTTTAATAGTGGCCACGAGCCTATTCTAGCTTAAGTTAGTGAATGACAAATATTGCACACAGATGAAACATCAGATTAAATTGGTCAGAGGTAGAATGTTATTTCTCACTAAAATTTGATAAAAATTTCACCCAAAATCTTGAGACAAGTACTCACAAACTTTTTTTTTTTTTTCTCAGAATGCATTATATAGCTAGGATCTAGGTCTAACCTAGATGTCTTGAAAGGTAATTCTTTTCTTCCTAAAGCAGGTGTCTGAAATAGGCAAGACTGATCTCTGTAGGGATCTGTTTCCTTAGAGATATCTGTTTCCTACAGAGATATTTAATCTGAACAATTAAATATCAGATTAACTGTATTTCCAAATGAATGTTTCTCTGCTATGCAAGCTGATCTCTGAATAAAACAACCAGCCAAACAAAAAATGACAAAATCCAGACACCAAAACAGTACTCTTCTAAAGTCAGACTTTATATTGAAAAAGTCTTCTTGACTCTTCTTAATATGTATGCAAATGTCCATTAAACCCATTATTTGTTCTAGTTTTTTCCCTTTTGTCCAGTGCCAGTGTTAGGTTTACAGGCTTGCAGTTCCCTGGATCTTCCCCGGAACCTTTTTGTTTTAAGGGAGATGGCCTGACATTTGCCACACATGGGTATTCAGCTATTTCATCCTTCAGATCTCTTGGAACTCAGGGTAACCAATAAATGCTGGTTATACCATTTAATCCTGGTGACGTTCTGCTGTTAATTTTGTCAATTTGTTCTGTAATCTCTTCAACAGTTATTTCAGTATTAGATGGATCCTCTGATGAGTCTCCATGAAAAAATGACATTGAGGTGGGAATCTCCTCAGTTTTTTCAAAGTGAGCATTAATGCCAGGAAGTCATTTAGCTCCTGTGCAATTGCATGTCCTATCTAAGTGTTCCTTTTATGCCCTGATCATTAAGAGGACTTGCAGGAACTCTGCCAGCCTTTCTGATCTCGATTTGTTAAGGGAAAAAAAAAAAAAAAAAAGAAAGAAAGAAAAAAGGACTTATTATTACCTCTGAATCCCCTTTTACTAGCTATTTTTGAAACTTTTTTTTTTTGGTCTACCCTATCTGCCAGAGTTATTTTCTTCATTTAAACTCAGCTTCAGCTTTTTTGAAATGCCTTCATGCTTCTAATAACCTCCTTTACCTTGCTAGTTAGATGGGCTTTTCAGTCCTTTTGTGCCTTTTCAGTGTATTCTAAAGAGGTGGTGTGCATTGGCGCTATGTTTCCAATGTGGTTTCTTTATGAAAAGTCCATGCTGTCAGGAAAGATTTAATTCTCCAGCTTGCCCTTTTCGGCTTCTTTTTGATGAGCTTTCTCTTTTTAAACATTGCCTCTTTTCGGAATTAAATACAAGCCTGGAATTCCTAGACTTGTTCTGTATCTACATTCATAGTGTGTCTAAGTAAATTAAGGTAGAAATATTGACTCATAATGATGTTAGCAAAGCAATGTATTTTAACTCCTGCATAAACACCATTGAGAAATAGTAATATAGTTAATTACATAACTTGGGCATTTTTGTCTCATCTGGCACAAAGGATTTCTATAGCTGTAGCCTTTTTTTCATGTGTTAGGTTATTGTCTCTGTTTGGTTTTTTGTGGTTTTTTTTTCTTCCCTGTTGTAACCTCTTGTCACTGATGATTACTGCCTGATTGATTGATGGATTGATTAACGGTCAATTTCAGATTTTTCCAGTGGACCAGCTGAGATGAGGAAGCAGTCTTGACAGGATGACTGTTACCGTCCTGTCTTTTCCTCTCTGAGATTGATTACATCTCTGCTGTACAAACCAGTTTCTAAGTCCTCTGATCCCCCTCTTCCACTTCTGATTATAGTTTTCAATTTAGTTTTAGCTTAACAGCCTGTCAACGAAATTCACTGGCATGTTCTTGAGGCTTAAAGTGTTTTCAGTTTTGGCACAGGTTATCTACTGAAATGGTCAGCAAACAAATGAATTGAATAGAATTCCAGCTGGCACCATGCAAACCATGGAACCAAAAGGTATGTGACTGAAAAATGCTATCACCTGAGCACTCTTTCAGTCACCTGAATACCTGCATTCCTGAGCATTAGAACAAATTACAGCACAACGGTAAAAAAGCGGCAAGCAAAATTCTTTGAAAAAATACTCCAAATAATCTGTTTTTCATAGAATTTTAGAAAATGAGGGGTAAAGGTCTCTTGTATATTAACTATAGCACCATGTGACTGGTATTCTTTATCAGTTGCTGAGCAACGGCCATACTCTGAATTTTTAAACTCATTAGCAAGCTGAACAGGCTGGCATTTGGCAGATGTTATTTGATTTTGTTTGGAGGCAAGTCAATGGGAGAGACAGGAGAGACATTGAGCTCATTGTGTTATCTTGCTTCACTTAACTCAGTTCTCATGGTACTTTAAACACATCTAGGGAACTTCTTAATTTTCAGATTATTCACAGAAATTTGATACTATTTTTGTACCAATATAAATAAAGGTTCAAACACATTGTAATCTGTATATAACATTTTCTTGAAGTGTTTCACTCATTAGCAATGGCTGAAATAGCTATCTTTGCATCCTCCAGTCATGCAAATATTTCTTAAATAGCTCTGCCAAAGTACCTCATCTTTAGCCACAATATATTTTTTGTGTTCCAACTGTAGCCCTTTTAATAGAAAAACTGTCAATTGTTACGAATCTTTTTGTGCTATGTGTTAGCAATATGATGCAACCATGCATCCACAGAGAACTTGCTGCACTTGTAATTTAAGACAGCATTGACCAAACAGCAAAAGTCCTGGCAGTGTGCCTAAGCAAGTTTAAATCACTAGAATTTGAACTAATAAGCCAGCAGGATTTCTGAGCACAGTGTCAAGGAAAGAGATGTCAGATACTGTCAGACCCGTAACACTTACTCAGGAGCACGAATTTCCAACTCAAATACCAGATGCCAGTGTACTGTTTTGTTGGCTCACTTTCATTAACAACAGTTTTAGCATGTTTTTTTTTCTGACTTTCTGAGGCTGATTGATAAACTAGTGAAAAGACAATAATAATGTTCCTTAGTTTCTAATGGTGCCTTGAGTATCTTCTTTGCTTAAGTAAGGACTCTTTACCCAATCCACTTATTTCCATGTGATTCAAAACATCAGTATGAATTACTGCAAGGATCAGTATGAATTACTGCATTAATACTGTTGGTTTGAGTCTCAGTAGCAGGCGTGGGGGCCAACTCTGATCTTTCACAGTTGACATTATATACAAATCTGTATACATAAATTACTCAGATTGGCACCAGGAATACCTGTTTTGAATTCATCCAACCGTTCTTAAATTACAAATTTCTGTTAGTTTTACAAGTAGCTGCTTAATAATTTTGGAAACTAATATTGCCTTACTTCTGAATATTTTGGAGCTTTTCCAACCCCATTTACTTGGTCACACAGAGAGTCTACATATTCATCTCAAAATCAGGTACTACTAAAATTGTAGGAAATAGGTCTATTGAAAGTATGGGGCTGGCTTCCAAGACAGAAAACCAGCTGACTAGACAAACATTCTTCAGTCAGTAACATAAGTTAAGAAAAAAAGGAGTATTGGAAGAATATCCATAAATTGTAACTACCCCAAAAAATATTTGTAAGGAATATCTGATCTAGTAAAATCATCTCTTTTATTAGAAATACTTAGAGAACATCAGATCAGACTCGAAAGTGAGAGGGAGGTTCATAACATGCAAAAAGATTGTTCTGAGCACAATGCATAGTTAAGCTAAGTTAACCATGCTAAAGGATATTACTGATGCTAAAGATTTCCATAAGCTCAAAGGAAGCTAGTTAAAATTAATGGGATAGAAATCGGTTAGGGTCTTTGAGGAAACTTCTGAACTACGAGTTATCGAGGTTGAGAAAAATGTTTACATACTGAGGAAATCCTGCTACTTCCTTTCTCTGGTTTTACAACTTTCCTAGATATCTGCTACTGGCCACATATTGGTTTTTGATGTGCAGATCCTTTCAGTCTTGCCATTTGCAATCAAATATCTGTCATTCATCGTTAATTCTTAAAATATTCATCACATGCTACCACACAGTTGTTCTTGTTTTATTTTGATTTTTTAAATTCCTGTCTCTTGCCTTTACCTTCTTTCTTCTTTAAACCAGACTGGAGAGCAAAAAAAATCAAATACTGCAGGGTGAATCACATGGGAAATATGCCTACACAGCTACTCTTCCCACTGCCCCCTGCTTGCACTCTGCAGTCATGGATAATGATCCTGCTACTGCTGTACTAAAAACGTTAATTTGGGGGGCATAGTGTGCATAGTGTGGCTTACAGTTAATGGGGAAGCGATTCCTGAAAATCCTAAAAAACGAAGCTTTGGAACCTCCTTATGCAGGTTCGAAGTTTAGATTTCATAAAGTTTTGTGTTCCAGAATTAAATAACAGCACGTTTCTCACCAAGCCTTATAAAGCTCTCTCTAGCATAAAAGGAGTATCTTTGACTCTTAAAGCTGCAGCTCTATCGGATGAGGCAGATACCGACAGGTAATTCTACTGTTTGGAATCTACTTCTACAGAAACACATTACAAATTCATCTGATGCATGGAAACAGAATTGTTACTGTGCCTTTGCATGTTGTGTTTTAAGGAAAATACAGTACAAGGCTATCTTCCAAGTTTTCTTTTCACCATTCTCACTCACTCACTACATTAAGTTGTACAATAACAATTATTTGGTACATTTTACCTTTAGTACACATTAGTTCACAGAATGGTTGAGGGAAGGGACCTGTGGAGGTCATCTGGTCCAATTCCTCTTTGCAAGCAGGGTCAGGTAGAGCAAGTTGCCCAGGACTGTGTCCAGAGGGGTTATGAATATTTCTAAGAAGATAGACTCCATGACTTCTATGGACAACCTATGTCAGTGTTCAGTCACTTCCATGGTAAAAACTGTTTCCTGATGTTCAGAGGGGAACTTTCTGTGCTTATGACCTCCAGTCCTGTCACTGAGCACCACTGAAAGAAGCCTATCTCTATCCTCTTTTGGCCCTCCCTTCAGATGTTTATGTGTCTTGATAGCATCCCCTCAAGTCTTCTGCAGACCGAACAGTTCCAACTCTCTTAGCCTTTCCTCATAGGAGAGATGCTCCAGTCCCCTAATCATCTTAGTGTCTCTTTGCTGATCTCTCTTTAGTATTTTAATGTCTGTCTTGCATGGGAGAGCCTAGAACTGGACCGAGGACTCTAGGTGTGGCCTTGACAGTGCTGAATAAAGAAGAAACATCTGCCTCAGCCTACTGCCAACACTCCTTCTGATGCAGCCCAGCCCACTATTCACCTTCTTTTCCACAAGGACACATTGTTTCCTCATGTTTAACCTGGCCTGAACCAGGAATCTCAGATCCAAGTCTGTCAAGCTGCTTTCCAGCTGCATGTCTCCCAGCACGTTCTGGTGCATGATGTTATTTCTCCCCAGGTTCAAGACTTTGCACTTTTCCCTGCTGAGCTTCTTCATGTTCCTGTCAGCCCATTTCTTCATCCCTCTGGATGGCAGTATGACTCTCTGGTATATCAGCTTCTCCTCCCATTTTAGTGTCGTCTGCAAACTTGCTGTGGTGAGACTGTGCCCCATTACCGAGGTCCTTAAAAAGAATATTAAATAGGACCAGACCCAGTATTAATACCATAGGTACACCACTGGCCTCCAGCTAGAGTTTGGGCCCAGCCACTGAGTCAATTTTCAGTCCACCTCTGTTCATTCAGCCTGTTCTTCATAGTTATGTTCAAGTGTAGAGACATTTGATTTGCTGGTATAAAATTAGATGCAATGTTTTGGACCAATCATCACAAGCATTATCCCAGGAGTTGAATTGCTTTATTTGCTTTTATTCTTGTCATCTGAATTCTGAAATCTTGGGCTGCCTCAACATTCCTGGGAGTGCCACAGCTCAGCTGTCTTGCAAACAAGAGTTGTACTTATAATGTTGGCGGATATGATCCTGATATGATTGGGACAGCTTGCTTGATGTACCAAGTGACAAGAGGCTGAGCTAAGCTTTGCTGTGCTCTGGGACTTGTGCTTTCTTGGTTGGGTTGCAGGGAACAGGAAGCACATAGTTTCCTGAATGTGGCTTAGTGGAAAGAAGAGACCAAGAAAATCTGAACTGTGTTCTTGGCTGGAAGCACTTGTTGCCCGCACTGCACACCGATCACAATAGATGATAACTAAGCTGGGAGTTTTGATTGGCATGGCTTGAAAAATACAGCCCTATCACTCTGCTTAGCTGAATGAGCAAAGTGAGTTGCCTATCATATTTTAGAATTTCTGTTCTATGGCATGTACTCTTAGTTATCTTAGGCAAATTCAGTCCTGTTCATACATATTAAAAAAAAGGAATATTTTTGGTAGCATGTATATTATCCAAATAGGCACAAACATGCTACCAATATGCTACTGACTGAAAGCTTAGAGAATTAAGCATAGCTATTGTAATTGCTATTGAACAATTTAGATGTCTAGAAAGACATGTTAAAATAAGAAAATACCATGAAAGCCTGTATTTCCTTTAGAAGGTACTTTTAAGATGGTTGTTTATTTTTTTGGTTGGTTGGTTGGTTGGTTTTTGGTGTTGGTTTTTTGGGGAGGGGAGTGGGGAAATCTATATAGAATCATAGAATGGTAAGGTTGGAAGGAGACCTCAAGGATCATCTAGTTCCAACCCCCTGCCATAGGCAGGGACACCTCCCACTAGCACAGCTTACTCAAGGCCTCGTCCAACCTGGCCTTGAACACCTCCAGGGAGGGAGCAGCCACAACCTCCCTGGGCAACCTGT
>WBNM01023291.1:41230-71170 GCA_013399055.1 Ramphastos sulfuratus | reverse complement strand
TTTTTTTTTTTTTTTTTTTTTTTTCTGAAAGAACTAAAGTAGATTAAAAGAAGCAAAATCATCTACTTTCTGTGTCTCTGTATCTCTGGTACATAGATAAATCTTTGTACCAGAAACAAAAGGCACTGGTGTGAACTGAAATATTATTTCTGTGTGATTATTTCAAGTGAAAATGGATTAGTCGTTTGTAAACTGGATAAGACTTACATTGAGAAAGTGACTAATTCCCATTATATATTTTTCTCTTTTACATACATTTTTGTAATTTATTTCTAATTCTGCTGGAAAAAAGAGAAAGTAATGTCATTAAGATTAAGGATCTATTTTTCTAGTTTTATATTCTTCAAATGAACAACCTTTAATTAAGATGGATGCCAGGAATGGACACAGATTTTTTTTTTTTTTAATTAAGAAGAAAACTTCTCTGCTAGCTTAGTCATAGAAAAATGTGCAGATGTGTTTGCTATCTACTTTATACAATTGGTAGATAAATGTAACTTGTCTGTTGTAGACAAAATACAGTGAACTGCTTTTGAAAATGGTTAGGAAATGGACAGACTTCTTGAACAGTACCACTGTACAGAACTGTGAATGACTGAAAAAGTATTCAGTAAATCACACAGAGATGCTTTGGTAGTTCATGTATGTAATTAAACTAAATGAATCTCTGGAAGTTTGTGATTCACAGGATTCAATAATATCAGGAGGAGTAATGCAGCCAGCATGTTGCTCTCCTTATTTAGACTTGGCATCTGCTACTTTGATTTTGTCGTACTGGTGGAATAATCTGCAGATATTAATCTTCTGGACAGTGGTATTGAAAATACCTTGGTATTGAATAGAACTAATCTTTCTGTATTGATCATAGCTATCTGTCTTCCCTGGAATTCAACAGAATGCAAAGGGAGCAGATATATTTTGTTTCAAATACTTGCATAAAATATCCTCTGTATACTGCATTGGATTCAACCACACTGAATGTATATGAATAAGATTAATACTACTGATTTATGCAGAATATCAACTAGAACCAGTCTATTAATGATTCATATGGGCTCATTTCTCTTTTGCCACAAACATGGCAAAATGAATTTGTTTCTTGACTGAGACTTTCAATTAGATAATTACATAGCTGAGAATGTTTCGTGTGTGTGATACTGCAGTTTTCTATGAAACAAACAATTTGCTTTAGTTCCTAGATGGCTCTTGTCATGAATGATTTTTCTTTATCATGAAGGATGTGGTATATCATTATTGGGGAAAGCAGTTTATGATGATCTCAATGGTAATTCAGTTTTACAATGTTTTGGTAAATGAAAGTGTAAAATGTATATTTATCGTAAATTAAGAAGTAGAGGAAGCACTTATAATGCCTTTTTTTTTCTCCATATACTGTCTTGATGAACTAGCAGCACTGCTAATCCACTTTTAAATTTGCCATACTTTGGGATCACATATAATTATCACACTAAACTGCATGATATATTAGGACATGAGGAAAATATAGTCTTTTGCAATTCTGAAACAGCTTGGTTGCAATGGAATCTTCATAAATCCAGTAAGTGGAAGAAGAGGTTAGATTTTAAACAAGTTATACCTGTAAGCTGGCTGTTTCCTGAAGTCTGCGCTGCCAGTCACAGTCCAGGGGTTCAGAGAGCAGCAGTGACCCATCTGTTGTTTTTTCTGTGGTTGCTTGGATGGATCTGCTCACTTGACTAAGAAGTACTGTGGCTTGTCACTGGTTATCAAAAGCATCAGCATTACCTGCCAAAGGGGCAGTGTGTTTGCTGCTGTCATTTCCCATTTTGCTGACAGGTCAGATCTTGCAGGCAGACCTCCCACTGAGCAATGTCCAGGTCCTGTCCCTCTGAACACGTAGAGAATATAGACATCAAGAAGGATTTGTTCAGGGTATTTGCAAAACATACTTGCAGCTGTAAAATCACATTCCTTTTCTCAAGCATTCCAAACCTTGCTTAACATGTACTGAGATGCAGTCCTTACAGAAAACTGTTGTGAATTTGTTACGTGGAAGTTTTATAGAGATCACATTATTTGTCTTCTCTGTGCTCTGGCAAATATCTGAGTGAATCATAAGATGACTGTTTTGATGTAAAAATCCAAGATGGAGTTGCTCTTGATTACAAAAGAGATCAATCTGTTTTGCATCATTTCACTACAAATTCTTTCATCCTTTTAACTTTAAAAGGAAAGGAAGCTGGCCAGTCAACTTTAAAGTCTGAAAGAGCAAACATCAAGACTAAAAGCTGTGATTGACAGTGCAGATCATTGAAGTTTTCATTATATTGCCTTTGTTCTCTAGTTAAGGATGCCTAGCAAAAATAATGATTCCAAACACTTTCCCTTTTCCATCTTGTAATTCCTCAGAGTTGTTCTTACCGCTGATTCCTGCTATATTAGCACATTAAAATGTACCAGAAAACAGGTTCTGAAACTGTTCCCTGGCTTTAAGACTATCTAGTACTGTATGGTTTCTTCCATAAAGCTGTCTTCCATCTCCAAAGCAAGACTACCACATCAAAAGCACTCACTGGGAATGTTGCTTGACCTCTACTGACTGATGAGATGTGTGGAGACGCAGTTTGAAACTACTGTTTGGCTGGGGTCAAAATTGTGCCTGAGGCTGTGCTAATAACAATGTGAGTGATCATGTGCTGGTATTTAGGCCTAGTTAGGTCTTTTCAATTTAATAGTAGTGTCACAGAGTGGCTTGGGTTGGAAAGAAACTTAAAGATCAGCTAGTTCCAGCACCCTTGCCATGGGCAGACACAGCTGCTATTAGACCAGGCTGCTCAAGGCCCCATCCAGTCTGGCTTTAAACACTTCCAGGCTTGGAGCCTCCATAACTTATCTGGGCAACCTGCTTCAGTGCCTCACCATCCTCATGGTGAAGAATTTCTCTCCTACTTTCTAATCAAAATCTAGCTTCTTGCAGATTGAAACCATTACCCCTCCTCATCCTGTCACTACCTACCTTTGTAAAAAGTCCCTCTACAGCTCTCCTGTAGCCCCTTCTGCATTCTGGAAAGCTGCTATAGGGTCTGCTCAGAGCCTTCTCTTCTCCATGCGGAACAACCCCAGTCCTTTCAGCTTGCCTTCATAGGAGAGATGCTCCAGCTCTCTGATCATCTTCATGGCCCTCTGGACTGTCTCAAGCAGTTTCATGTCATTCTCATGTCTGGGCACTCCAGAGCTGACATCTCACGTAATGGATTAAAAGGGGAGAATCCTGCTGGCTGTGTGTCTTTCCATGCAGCCCAGGATGCAGTTGTCTTTCCAGGCTGCAAGCAGACATTGCTGGTTCATTTTGAGCTTCTCGCCAACCAACACCCTCAAATCCTTCTTCACAGGACTGTTCTCCATTCTCTCCCCAGCCTGTATTTGTGCCTGGGATGACTCTCACCTAGATGCAGGACGTTGCACTTGACTTTGTTGAACTTCATGAGTTTTGAATGGAATATACAGTCTGTTGACTGCTTCACACAGCTTGGTGCTGTCGCCAGACTTGCTGAGTGCCTCAATCCCACTGTCCACGTTGCCAACAAAGACGTTAAACAGCACTAGTCCCAGTACAGATTCCTGAAGAACACCACTCATCACTTGTCTCCACCTAGACATAAAGCCACTGACCATCACTTTTTGGTTGGAATCAGCAAGGCACTAGAGGGAGATTGTTCTAGTTTTGTTTGGCTTGGTTTTCCACTAGAAATTCTAGTTTAGTACAAGAAATTCTATAGATGTGCCTTTGATCCACAGTTAACTGGAGTGATTTACCTGGTAACTGTGCCTAGGCAGGAGTATTCTTAGAGCAGACTAAGGAGTCCTTGATATTTCTGCCTTCTCCATCCTGTGTTTCAGAAACCACCTTAGAACTGTTTAGGTGGGGTGCCATCACAAGGTTTTGCTTACAAGGTTTGTCAATTACAACATAAGGTGTCTGCCAACTTTTTTTGTGGGATGGAATCTAACTTTTTGTGCAGATACATCCTGTAGATGCCAGTAAGCTGTTGTAATTCTGAACACACAAAACTCAAAAGTTGAGAACTGAGATGCATCTGAGGACACATTTTGTGCTCTCAGTTATTTGCCTGAAGTAGATGCTAAGAATGCAAAGTTTAGATGAATCAGAAAAGACTTTACTGGACTCAAAGAAAATTATAAATAAAGCAAAAGTATAGAGAAAAATGAAAGTACTGTCTCACATATGTGTTTTATCCTATCTAAATATGCATATAAAATCATGAACATATATCCTCAGAAAAACTGATTTCCATACGCTTATATAGTCTCCTCTGCTTCCTGTCCCATAACAGCACTTACACATTTGCAAAGTATGATGAATATTAATATTTGGCTACCTCGCCTTAAAAAAGTAAAAATAATTAAAATTTATTTCAGAAAAAATATAAACTACTTCAGTCTTTTAAAGACTGTCACTTGGCACTGCCCATTTTTTGCAGTTCAAAATATATACACTAGATATCTCTAGTAGTTTTAAAATACAGGACCTAGGAATTTAAATAATACATGAATCCTCTCAAAGAAAGAGGCCATTTTAACAAGCAAATTACTTCATCCCAGATAAATCCTTTATTTGTTGTCAAGATTAAGGCATTAAAAGTGGCCTTGGTAATAAATGGAGTCTAATTTAAAACATTAAGTCAAACATTACCTATATCAATAACATTCAGGAATGCCTGTCCATAAATTTAAAAGTACCTTGAAATTGTTTTTTATGATGGATATTGAAATTATTTGTTTCTGGATTGGGCTTATCTTGTGGTTAAAGTTCTTTTTAGAGAGCATTTTATTCCTCAGTGGTTATATTTAATGTTCACTAATGTTAGTAGATTATTTATAGGCAGTTTCAGGAAAAATTATCCCTTTGCTCCCGTGCAGTGAGCTGTTGCCTGATAGATCTGGAGTCTCCTTCTGTATGCCTCTGTAATCAGAGTAGTTACGTACCCAGCAAAAGGACTAGGGAGCTTTCTTGCATCTTTATTCTGGGAGAGTTGCCTTCGGTATTTTCCTCTGGCAAATCCAAGGACTATAAAAATGAATATTTCTTTTTCTGTTTTTCTCTTTTATATCTCTAGAAACCTGTAATATAGTGATATTTTCTCTGACTCATGATCATTCTTTTTCTGCTTTATCATCTACTTCTCATTTCAGGGATTTCCTAAAGGATTGTGAAAGAAGCAAATTAGTAAATTCAGTTTGCAGACAATTTTTATAAAAGCAACCTAAGGGCATAGAGTATGAAATTACACTTTGAGGAGTTCAGAAATTGTGAAGTGTAGAATTTCAATAGAGTACATCCCATTTGTTTCCTGTGTAATAGGCAGCCAAGCCTGAATCATTGGTCATAAGAAGGTCAATAAAAGAGCATTTGTTACCTGGAGAAGTGAGGCAGGGCTATCTGTCAGCTTCACCTTTTAATACAATTTCCCAAAGGAGACACAAAAAGAAGGGAGCTAGCTTATTTAGACAATTAAAACGACCCTCACAGCAACTTTGCCTTCAGCTGCACTGTGACACCAGTTGCCACTGTGTTACTGTGAGGCTGTTTTGGGGCATTTTACAAAGTGATTAAATATTTCTTGGAAGTGGTTTAACATGAATTTAGCCAGATTCCAAAATGAGTGAGGACATTCATGAGAAAACTGTGCAGGATGAAGCCTTCCTCTAAGGAACCTAGTGTATTTTGTGATACATAAAATTCCATTCTCTTTCCTGTGAGACTTGATCTTCAGGAAGGTTATTCATAAATATGAAGTTATTAATATATAAATTGTCAGTTATTAATCACCAAGCTATAGAATATTGAATGCAAGAGTACTTCACCATATCCCCTGTGGAAACTCTTCATTTGTGTATTGAAGTGTATGAATTTAAGCTGTTCAAAAGAAGAAAGGAAGTTTAAGAGACATGCTTGAATGAGAGTAATCTTCAGTATCAGGCTTTTCTGGCTAATCCTTTTATAAATGGCTCTGGGGTGTTTGTTTTTTGTTGTTGGTTTGGGTTTTTTTGCTTTTTGTTTGTTTATTTGTTTGTTTTGGGGGGTGGTGGTGGGGGTTTGTTTGTGTGTTTGTTTGTTTTTAATATGAGTTTGGTGTTGAATGAAACTAATTTTTATATTGACCTAGACATATCAGGTTGCCCAAAGAGGTGATGGAAGATTTTAAGGCCAGGCTGGATGTGGCTCTGTTTAACCTGATCTAGTGGAATACATCCCTGCCCATGGCAGGGCAGTTGGAACTAGAAGATCCTTGAGGTCCCTTCCAACCATGGCAATTCTGTGATTCTGTGATCTCTTCCTGGTTTCACCTTTGCTGCTGCATTGACATATGATGATACTAAGAGGAGTAACTATTTCATCAAGTCTTGTTTACTGTAGTCTGAGTAGAAGGAAGCATGGAAAGATGTCAGATTCAATTCTAGGATATCAGCAGTATTTTTTATTGTTTTGTTTTTTATTGATGATGATTGTACTAGTAGTATGAGTACGTTTATTTAGACCTTTAGGAACAGTATTTAAAAAAAAACATTTATGAACTGTTATGAACTATGAAATCCCAGACAAATATTTTTTTCTCTCTGCCACAGTTCTGCAAAACAATGATAAAAAGTCTCTGATTAATTACTGAGATGTCCTTTAAGAATCAGTGGGTTTTAAACACTTTTCGAATGTGAAATACTACTTCTGAGAGAAATTGTATGGTTGCAGCAGAAGCATTTTTATGTGGAATATTAAACCCAAAAGCTGTGGTCAGCAAGCACCATGACTTACATGAAAAACTACTGCTTCTCACATTATCATTTATTAAAGATACAAGTCTGTCCTGCTCAGTACATGGCAGATTTGAAACCAATATATACTTTTCTTAACAGAACCATCATATTTACAGCTATATTTACTAATTCCTGTTATAGAGAATGTGAAATATCTATCTGGTTTACTTAATGTCTGCTTTCTGACAGTTTTTGAAAGAGCATTTCAAGATCCTTTTAAATATAGTTATAATTCACACACAAACATTTTAATGTGCCTTTTAGCCTTTTATGAAGGATATCAATAATCTCATTTGTCTCATATAATACCTCTAGAGATGCTGGCAGCACTTGCTGTACATTTGTAGGGGTAGTGCTATATATGTTGAATAGCTGAAATATGACTGCCAGCTTCTAATATTTCTTCTGCTGAACTTTCCCCCAAATCCCTCTATTGGAAATTTGAAAACCAGAATTATTTTCTTCCCATAATCTTCCAGCCTCTTTCTGAAAGACAAATTAACCAGTGTGCCTAGAATATTGTATTGAAGTTGAAGGGAAAATCATAGTTCCAGAAATCTCTCCTTTCAATATGAACTAAGAACAAAAGATTGCAAATTGTTTTCTACTTCAAAAACCTTTTCAAGAGTAAACTTTCTATGCTTTCGTGCCATAGTACAGAATCACAGAATGTTAAGAGGTTGGAAGGCACCTCCAGAAATCGAGTCCAACCTCCCTGCCAAAAGCAGAACCACCTAGGGTAATCCAAATAGGAATGCATCCTCACAGGTCTTGAAAGTCTCCAGAGAAGGAGACTGCACAACCTCTCTGGGCAGCCTATTCCAGTGCTCTGTCACTCTCACTGTAAAGAAGTTTCTCCTAATGTTGAAGCGAAACCTTCTATGTTTAAGTTTGTATCCGTTGTTCCTTGTCTTATTACTGTGCACCACCAAAAAGAGATTGGCCCCATCCGCTTGACACACCCCCCTGAGATATTTATAGACATAGTGTAGTGAAATCCACAGAAGAAGAAAGGGAGACATGCATAGGTTTTCCGGAAATTTGTGCTTAACTCCAGAGTAGAAAATCAGCTTTCTGGTAGCCTTAAATCAGGACTTCTGAACATATTACTGTAATAAATTATAGTACATGTAATTTTAAATATCAAACCAGAAAATTGATTTATTCAGTATACTGGTCTTAAGGAGTGTAAATACTGACTTCTAAATTGTCTTGGGAATGAATCTGACATATTGCTTTATTGGTTGTGTGAACACATCTTTTCCATACTGGAATGATTCTCTGCATAAACTGTCAAAACTGCACTTTTTCTTGCACATCTTACATAGATGCTGAAAAAAATGTAAATAGTGTGTGTATTGCAGTTATTCAAAGATGTTTGACAAAGCTGAAGGAGATGAGAAGGCACACTGTAAAGCAGGAAAAAAAAGAACAAAAAAAACTTTTTTTTTTTTTTTTGTCCCTCAGTTACATTACTTTATAAACTAGGAAGCTGTTTCACCAAAGCTCTTCACAGCTTGCTTGTCAGAGAACATATGCTGAGAGGAAAGATATATTTTTCTTATGGTCACTGAAACAGGGAGACAGTCAGTCATCAGAGGAAGGGAATGATTGCTGTAACTTCAAACTGAATTTCCTTTAAGAGCACCACAGGGACAAAGTATCAGACTGGGAGCAAACAGAAAACATGGATATGAGGGCTATTTTTATCTCAGTGCTTACTTCCATTGAGATAAAAAATGCACTAGAGATGTTTCTTTTGTTTATCCCTTTTCACATCACTGTTTTATGAAATAAGCTAATAATATTAGTAGCTCAGCGTTGTAGACAAACCTTCACAGACAGTGGTGTTATGCCTTTGCAATATCAGTAAAGGCAAAGTTGTGACTCAGGGATTTTTGTCTCCATTTCTGTCATGTTTGTTGCATAGCACTGAAAGTAACTGTTGTTCCATGCTCTTCTCTAAAGCCTTTCTCTTAGCTGAGCAAAATTTTATCAGTTATGGGGAGAGAAGAAAAAAAAAAAAAAAAAAAAAAAAAAAAGTAGGAATGAATTTGTTCAGTATCTAAAAGAGTGATATAACTGGACCTTTTGTACTTTTATACTTCATCCCCAAAGAGTTAGGCTTGTAGTTTTGGAAGATTACTGCTACTTTCACTAAAAGTTCATTATGCTATGCTGATTTCAATAATCTTTACCACCACATAGGCAGATCACTGTTTTAAAATGGTTGCAACGAAGTCAAGACCATTTTTCATTTTTTGGGAGAGTATGTTTGTAGAAATTGTAGTATACCAAGGTAGTTGCTTAATAGCCTCTTCAGTCTTGATAGAATTCTTATCAGCAGGGTTTTCTGAGTGGTTTATAAACAGTAGCACGGAGTGCACCTTTTCTATAGAGTTCTATCAAAAACATGGTTACACAAAGTGGGGCGTGTGGCTAGGGAGGTGCTTGGCATCCTTCTTTGGTGGTCAGACAGTATCAGATGTAAAGTAAATGTACTAGAAACTGAGTGATGGTATGGAATGGGGGGAAATTACAAGGGATAGTATGGCACACGGAAATCACAGGATGGCTCACCTCAGAACTCTTCCTTTTACATGCACCTGGTTTAGTAATGACTTCATGTGTTGTCCCCTTTAATTGAGAACCAGAGTAGTGAATACTGGATGTTTTTACCAGGATGGAGTACAAATTAAAAAAAACAGGTGTTTCATGGATAGCAGTTACGTGATAATCTCTTCTTGGCTTTCTTCTTCCTGAGCAATGCAAAAACTACATCTGCTGTTGCCCTACTACATGTTGTCTGTGGCTCTGGCACTACTGATGGGAGACATTCCTACAACAGATAAATACAATATAGACATGCTAGAGTACAAGGAAGGCTTATCTGTTCTGTTGCTAAGGTCTGTGATGAGCCTTTTGTCCCAGGAAAATTATATATTTCTCTGTATTCATACAGAGAAATATATATATTGAACCCACCCAAAGTTGCTGTATTTTAGTTACCTTATTTGAGGAAGCTACTTTTCATGGCCAAAACACATCCTTTAATATAAATTATCTCAGACTAAGTCACTGCTGTATGTTTACAAAATCTGTAAACTGTAATACTTAACACTCTTCTACAATGCAGTATCTCATTTTTAAGCAGCCACTGAAGCTTTGCTTTGCTATGCTCTTTTCTCATACTAAAATGTTCTATAGATGACTTAATTTGCTAATGGATTTGAGAACAGCACAATGATCTAAATGTCTCTTGTAGTCCACAAACTATGCTGATATTGTTGCAGACTGAAACTCTTCTGTTTATTGGAATTAGATCTACCATCTTCCTTCAGATCAAAATGTTGATATCAGTCAATGATAATATTTTTTTTTTTTCTGGTAAATGAGTGGTGGGGATCTGAAAAGAGAGAAAATGTATCAGAAAGAGAAATTCACAGAAAAAGCTATTAGAAAACATGCACTTCTTTGAGGTGCAGACTCAATTGTGATGAGCTGCTGTTACCAGAAGTTGTGAGAGCTTCTACAAGCCTAGAAGTTTTCATTTCTCAGGACTTCCATGATTTCTTTAGGGAGAGTGAAAGTTCTACTGGATATTCAATAGATCACAACTTTAAATACTTGTAGACAAGCAACATCTGTGATCAAACAAATAATGAGGATATTAGTAAGCACAGTATATCTGAGACAGGAATCCCTCTTAGTTTACATTAATTTGGGTTATGAGGATTTAAAGGAATCTCTGATATGATAATTAGTAAACCTGCTCTAGGATAGTGTATGGTCCAGGCCATGGCTTAAATCACATATTTTTTATCTTCACATAATCAATTTGCTAGCTATTTACTTTATCTCTCATGATGCTAATCTCTTGAAAGGAGGTTGTAGCCAGGTGGGGGTTTGTCTCTGGTCCCAGGTGACCAGCAACAGAATGAGAGGACACAGTCTCAAGTTGTGCCAGGGGAGGTCTAGGCTGGATATTAGGAGGAAGTTCTTCACAGAGAGAGGGACTGGCATTGGAATGGGCTGCCCAGGGAGGTGGGGGAGGCACCATCCTTGAAGGGGTTCAAGAAAAGACTGGATGAGGCACTTAGTGCCATGGTCTAGTTGGTTGGCTAGAGCTGGGTGATAGGTTGGACTGGATGATATTGGAGGTCTCTTCCAACCTGGTTGATTCTATGATTCTGTGATTCTTTTTGAAATTCCTCAATGCATGCTATGAACATTTAAACATCACTTGCATACAAAGCTCTGTTAAAAACCCTGTTCATTGTTAGAGTGGCCTATCATTTTCAAATGGATTTCAAACACGATTATGACTAGTCAACTAGATTTGCATGCTGATTTTAATGTAACGTTAAGAGGTAGGGAAAAGAAAAAAGTGATTATTCAGAAAGTCAAGAATGATGAAATGGATGGAGAAAGTTAACTTGGAAGTATTTTTTATGGTATTTTAATCTCTTTCGAAAAGGTTGTTAATTTTATTGTGTGGAACACATTTCAGAATGAACTTATGACTTCATATAATATTAAACTCTATCTACATTATATCCCAGATATTATGTTTACAGCAAGACATAATGTTTTTCATTGTAGTGAGCAGAACCTTTCCCTTGCAAAAATCTGAATTGTTCCTTAATCTAATAATGAACAGAAAGGCATAGATGAGAGGAAGAATTCTGCTTTTAGTGGCCAGGGAAGAAAGTAGAATAATTGGAAGACAGATAGGACATGGAAAATGAAAAATACTTGAGAGAGAATTTGTAGTACAATGTAACTGACTACAAATAAGGGCATGTGACTGCTCATTGTGAGGGGCTGAAAGCTCATTCCAAGTCAAAATCTTCTGTAAGAAAGACAGACTTTCTGACTTGGTTGGGCATTTTACTTGCTTTAGTAAAAAACTTAGATACTGTGATATTAAACATTAAATATACAACTCTGGAGTGTAAAATTCATAAACAGATGTTTGGACCTTAATCCTGTGTGTGTATATATATCTCTCTGTGTGTATATATATATATATATATATACACACACGCAGTGAATGAGATTCAGTATATTAGTGAAATAAAATTCAGATAATTTAGAACTTGAATTGGGAATGATTATACCAATCAGCAGAAAACACTACAAAAAAATGTATAGCTACAATTCTGAACAAGATATATGAATGCATCTATGTGTGTATAAATATACATATATATATATTCATGCATGCAGACACAACTGTGATTACATTTGCAAGGTGATTCCTGCAGTTACTTGACTGCATTGTGCCATCTTTCCTCTTCCTTCTGGACGTCTTACCGCTGTGCCCTGTGATGGATTCAGACTTGTCTGTACAAATTAGAGGTACTTTGAATAGTCTCTCTGGAGATTTAACTTTCAGGACATTGAACTTATGAAATCTAACTGTGACTAGAAGGCAGAGGAGTACAGGAAAAGTTGCAGGCACTCAGGAGAGAGGCACCCCTCTTAGATACATATCATTCTCTGGAGAAAAAGCATCCAGGTAAACTTTCTCAAATGCTTACCTAGGATGTAGGGTTTTTTCCTTAAAAATCCACTCCATCCTGCCAAATTAGAATCTTTTTATTTTTGACCTCTTTAATATTTAATGATAATTTTACTCTTGAACGGCTGGATTACAGAGAAAGCCAGATGAGAAGGTGAAAGAAACTATAAAACAGGAGAGAAAAGGTTGAGGGACATGAATTCAGTGAAATTAGAGGATTGATAAAGCTGTTAGTATCTTTAAAGCTACAGTACTCTGAGTTCAGAAAAAGTGCAAAAACAGTTTTAGTGTTTACTTCTGCAAATATGCCAGTTTGAGTGATGATTTCTTATAGTTGTATATATGGAATGTTGACAATAGGGTGTCAAACATGGAAATGCAGGCTTCCAAATACTTCTGTAGCATCATGGTTTAGGAATCTCTGTGCTTTCTATTATAACCTCTGGAATACCAGTAATATCCCTTAATTACCTCTAAGGCAGGCAGACAGACACACATACATACATAAGGATGCTTGTATTTAGAATTGCAATCTCTGATAGTAACTATAATAAAGAGTAAAAATAATACAAATAACTGAAAATATTTTTTATTTTTATACTCGTAGAGGCACAAATATAAATGGTGTAATATTGTTATGTATATGAAGAAAATTTGCTTTGAGAAATGAGACATAATTACCTGTTCAAAAAACAAGTTCTACACTATTGTCAATGACATAATAAAAATACTACATTAGTATAAATAATGAGAATATAATTTACTTTTTTAGTTGACTATGGCTTTTTTTTTTTAAAGTTAATTGCAATATTTAAATATACATTCCTGTTGATCTTTTATGTTATTAGGTCTGTTACTTAGAACAAATATTTAATTTTCTCAAGAGTGGGGGAAAAGCCATAGAACACTGAACACTTCTCTGAGTTAAACCAGTAACCTTTTCCAGTGAGTGTGAATACTGTCAGTTTAAGAGGAATTTATTATAGTTTACCATGTACTGATCCCTAAGGAGTTAAAAAATTACCTGAAATACTTGGAGGTATGAGGATTTATTATGAGCTTTGACTGGTATCACAGAATAGATTCAGAATTATCTTTAATTACATTGAGGTGAGTTTGGAGTGGAAATTAGTCCTAAGAGTAAATAAATAAGCAATAACACATTTGAATGTGTATTTTCTTTAGTTTCTCCAGGAAGTTCCTCCCTTCTCATCTTTGAAAGGAAATAATTAATATGCAGTACACTGTGATTTGTTATTTGTTGTGCCACCATGTGGTTTTTCAATTTCACTATTTTTAGAAGCTTTCAGGGTCCATCTTCTTAAAAATGCTTAAATACTTTGACATTCTAAAGATCATTCGACAAGAGCTATAACCCCCATTTTCATGTCAAAAGTCAAACATCTGCTATCCTAATGATATTTAAGGGTACAAATTTAATGTGATTTGATTTGATGTGACTTGATCTGGAGATGGATGACACAATGGATATATTACTTCTCAAAGCAGTATAGGACTTTTTGAGGATTCTCTCCCTTATATTCTCTATCCTGCATGTGATTGTGTGCTTGCTAGTGTGGTATTGATTTGGTTCTCTGGTTTTAGGTGCTTCTTAGAAATCCATACTAATTTTGCCATTAAAGCAGTGAGTGAATCACACAAAATTGGAAGTTGATTTTTGAATGAGTTTACTTACAAAGATTTTAAGAGTAGCAATTTGAAAAAAAAAATATTGCCCTTAAAACTCTGTATAGTTTTTATATTGTTATAGGTGTTATTTATGTCATTGTTTAAACAAGGTCAACACTTGCTTCACACCAGCACTGCTAAAGTCACTTGCAGCATTGTGCACTCTTCCATTTTCCTGCAGTTCAGTAAATCTTTTATGTAGAAGATCATGTTATGAGGGTTAGAGTCTCAGAAGGTTATGTGAGAGGGATGATAAAATCCTTGCGTTAAATCTTTGAAGAGAATTGTAGTTTTTTACAGAGCTCCTGTCATTATGGAGCCCTCTTCCCCATACCATGTATTTCCTGCATCAGTGTAGGCTTATGACACTGACCAGATGCACCTTTTCTCCTACTAAAATCTGTATTCCTGTAAAGAAAAACAAACAAACACACTGTAGAGGATGTTTTTAGGGATGTCTCTTTAAAGTGCTTCACAAAGATCCTCTCTTTTTTCTTATAAATGGGCAACTTCATACCCAGGGCAGCTTCTTCATTAGCAGTGCTAATCAGTAAGATGAAGAAAGCATCCTCTACATTTTCATGCTGAAATAGAAAGGCAGTTACCACTAACGAATTTTATTTATAATAATACAGAGATAAATTAAAATGAAGTTTCCTCCCATGTTTTATTGATAAATATAATTGAGTCTAGCCAGACATACATAAAACACAATGAAGACAGTGAGTTTTTGAGTACACTTAAAATATATCTACATTTTATGTTTTCAAGACAGTTGTTATCATGCACTTATTTCATGATTGAGAACATATTTATTATTTTTCCATCAGGCTTTCTTTTGAACAAGATGTTCAAAATAATAACTAAATTTGGTGTACTATACAAAATTTTCTTGAAGATCTAGGAAAGGCTAATTTGAAAGGAAAGCCTGAAAAATCTCTTGTATTGTAAAGTCCACACAGAGCTCTTGTCTAGTAAGCAAAAGGAGTCCACTTCCTGTGGAGCAGAATAATGAAAGGAAGACAATTACACTATCTCTGCCTTTCAGAAGGTAATTAAAGGTCAAGTGAGACATCATTATTTGACACTGATTCCAGGCAAAATAATCTTGAAGAATGATTTATCATGTTGCCTTCTATCTATACTCTCTTTCAAAACCTTTGAATCTGCCATGGCATTGGTTGTACTTTACCATCATCATAATCTTGAAAGGTTAACTAGAAGTGTTCACAAAGGTGCACTTCTTCATCCTTTTCAGTTTTTTTCTTTACCTAGAAACTGAGAGTATAATTCTGTAACAACCAACATTAGGTAACCTTTGTCCTTCCTACTTTATATTAGAGTCCAATACTTTCCGGCCAAGGCCCTTGTAGGTTTTCCACATGTAGAAGCTTTATTGTTTAATGACTACTTATTTGAAGTTACTTGACATTACATGGCATTTTCATTTAGGGAATGATGCAGCAACACACCTAAATCCTCAGTCAATTACAGAACCTGCTGAAGACATGTATGTGTTCCAGCTTTCAATGTTTTCTTGGTGATCATGTAATACCTCATTTTTCTTCAAGAGAAGACGAAGTATTGGCTACAGTCAAAGCCTCTAAGCTAAATATTTTTTTTGTTAAATTACTTCCTTCAGTGTCTACAGCATCCCAGGCTCTTTTTCCTTTATGAAATGGTCACCTAGATTGATCTCTATCTGGATGTTTGATGACAACCTCTTTTCCAGCCCTTTGATAGAGTTTTACCTCTATTTAATGGAAATCTGTGCAGCTACTGATATGAAGCCCTTATGAACGGGACTTAGCATGAGGTTTGTTGTTCATTTAGAGAGTATACAACTTCCCACAAGTGAGATCTCTTCCTGGATATACTACCAGTTTCACTCTCTTGTATCTATTGTTTTAGTAGTCTGTTCCACTAGCCTGCTGTCCTAGTACTTTGAGGCTGGAAAGCCAAGTTGTGACGTTAAAAGAGAACTTGCAGTATTTCATTGTATTTTCAAGACCGTTCCTCTTCCTGCTTCCATATTAATGGTTTAAAACATTCAGCAATGCTATCAGATTAAGGATTTTAACCAATTCTTGTTTGACTTGAACAGTTGAACAATGGTGGATGCATTCATGGTAACAACTTGGTGCCAGTATTCCATCAAAAATGAAAAGAGAGGACCATATTTTACTATTTGCAGTAGAGCAAACTCATATTTAAATAAATAAAATGTAAGAAAATAACATTAGATGCAAATTTTATTAATAGATTTTAAAAAGTCCAGCATATTCATGATTTACACTTCATAATTTAGCTCAGCTAAATAATCATGGGCATTTTTCTCTCCACATGGAACAATGATAGACACATTGTCTTTAGGTTGGTTCAGGCTGGCTGCTGCTTCATCCTGGAAATGTGTTTTTCAGGTTCTTAACAAAACCAGCAAGTTTCTTGAATGTGACCTCTAACTGTAGTCTGACAAAATGATAGACTGATCTCTACAATGTGATTAGTTACCAAAGGACTCATTGACTACTGAGGCAACTTTTTGGTAATCTGAGTTTGAAATGGAATGACTCTTGGAGGGGTACTTAAGTAAGTGTGATACTTTACTGACTTTAATTGCCACATCTATAAATGCCTTGATTTCTGGGTAACAGCTTTCATCAGATGTTATTTTACATAATATCTCAATTTTTAGAGATTGTTTTTAAGCATGTGTGTATGCTTTTTTCATTATTTACGTGGATTTCCTCTCTTTCATGTAAATGCACATGCAAGTAAAAGGAGTGTTCTCCTCAATAATAGAGAACATGATTCTTGGATTCAATGTTCTGTAAAAAATTGCACATATTTGGTGCTGTAAGCAGCAATCCAGCTTTGAAATAGAAGATACCCAATGAATGACATTATGATTATGAAGACTTATGAATGTGAAATGTGCACTACTGCTAACACATAATGCCACCATGGTTATCTACTCAAAAGTTATAATTCATTGCAAATCTCTTGAAATGCAGTGCTGGTCTAGGCTAATGCAGAAAATGTTTCCCTATGGAAGAAAATAACTTTTTAAAATTAACTTAACACTTCTCAATTCTAGAGCTGCTATAGCAATTTAGATTCACATATATTTGATTGCATAACATAAAGAACCACAATTTCCAAAGACAATTAAAACATAGTTTACCACAGCTTCAATCTCAGCAGTCACAAATAAACACAATCATGCTCATCAATCTGTAATGCCCAGATTTGATTCTATTTCCCCAATACTGTTTTTCAATAATATCACGTGGAAGTTCACACACAATATTTAGTTAGCTAAATAAGGCTCTACAATTCATGCCTTATATTCATACCTTAACTTTTCTGATTTTACAGTCACATCTTCCCATTTTAATTATTTAAAAACAACACAAAACAAAAAACCACCCAAAACAAAATTCTAACAAACTGCTCCTTTTCACACTTGGAAAGATTTTAGGGCCACCTTGAAATGCTCTTTTTTCTGTGGACAAAACGCTCATTTTCTCTGACCACTTCTGCTGCCTGGTCCCCTCCTTTGAAGAGGAACAACTTTGCTTCTCTGCATTCTCTGCAGTCTGTCTCCTGCTCTATGATTTCTCCCACAGTTTTATGTGAATACTTTCACAGGGTTTATTCCCAGACTATTGTTTTCTGTTGGGCTTCAAAAAGGGTCCAGTCTCTATTCCTTCTTTCTCTGCTATACTTTTTGAGCTACTTTCTCATTGAAGGTACTTCTCTTTATCACAGGCATTGGTTAACCATTAACTTCAGTAAGTATGATTAAGCCAGTATTATTTCAGATCTGGAGACTGCATCTCATATTACAAACAGTAAAATGGTTTAGACATGTATAGATGCATTGCCAAAACACAGAACTGAATTCTGTTGTGTGCATTCATACATTAACTATCAGTTACTCATTGTTCTCAGACTGACAAATTAAAGCAAAATTATCCAAAAAAAGCTTTCCAAATACACTACAGGAAGTGGAGACTTTTTAAATATTTATTTTCTACTTTCAATTATTTTGCTACTCATTGCATATAAGGAAGTAACACTTGAGTAACTTATTTTTCTTTTGAAGCCTTTATTTATGTTGAATAGTCTAGAGTGAATACAAAACAATAAAGAAAATAGAATAGCCTGAAGCAAGCTAGTCTAGTACATGTAGCTGTTCAAATATGAATAATAAATTACACAGGGAGTACTAATATTTTCCTTTATCTGCATATCCAGGTTTAATGTGTATTCTGTCTTGTTGCAACTGATTAGAAATAAAGGCACTGAGAGTTATTTTCAGTGTAATTGGTTCTCCTCCAATTGAAATCAAAAGGAATATACCTACAAAGGCAGCAGCTGAACTTGGGACTAAGAGATTTCTCTCCTAAATAACAAAGTGAGACACATAGTGATCCTTCCCACTGGCATTCGTATTCTGCTATATGAATCTTGACAATTGTTTGTCGGTGCCAGTAGTACAGACAAACACAGCGACCACTTTTGGATTTGATGCAGGTGCCTCTTTATTCCATGCAAGTGCCAACAATTATCTTATTCCATTCCTCTTTTTATACCATCATACAAACAGAGCATTAACATAGTACAGATGATGTACGTAATACAAATGATGTACAGCTCTGCTTTTCCTCTGGGCCAGGTGGCCCATTAGCTCATCTCCCACAGGGGAGACATCCTGAGCTTTGGGAACCAAGGCTGCTTACTCTGGACATAGCTCATTATTTTTCTTTCTTACATTTCTTGCATTCCCACAACTGTTCTTGATTTGAATTATCAGATCACCTCTTTCACTCCTTAGGAAATGAACGCAATAAAATTTTTCTCTGCTGAAAAATAGAATAAAATAAAGACCTCATCAAAACAAAATGCTGATATTTGATAAAATCAAGCCATCAGGGATAGATCCTAAGGAGAATGCTAATAGTCGTTATCCAGAAATGATATGTCTTTTGGATATGACATTCATTTCCAGAAATATATCCACTGTACTGTCACAACTAATGCCATGTAACAGCTTGTGTAAAAATACTGAAGTGAAATCTTTATTCAATATGATTTAGACAATGTTATCTTCTTATGCAAGTAGAAGCTGCTTGTATTATCAAGACAGTAATAGTATCCAAGCCTTTACCATATCAGCATTAAGGCTGACAGTTGTTACCAGATCTTCACTGCTTCAATTTTTAAACCATAATTTATCCTGAGCAAACAGCATCTAGCAGCTATCCAGAAGACACATCCAATATGAGTATTTGCCTAGTGACAATGATCTAGATGCATCAAAAATGCAACTCAAGAGTTGTGTACCCTCAGGCCGCTGTGACAAGACAGAACTTCTTTTTTGTGGAAGGGAGGCAGATTCTGATAAGCTCTGCCTTGAAGTAGATACTAAAGCTGATCCCTCACTGTACCTAGAAAAATTCCTAAATATCCTCATAGTTGGATCTTCAATATTTTTCCTAATTAATACATACAGCACCTTCACAGCTAGTTTCCCAGACCACTCACAGAGACATAACCCACTTTTAAAAAACTACCCAAGCAAATATTAAATTCCTGTTAGTAGTGACAGTGTTATCCTCTGAAAAATGCTGGAGTCTAATGCATCTCTACTTACTATTTTCTATGGCTTTGTCATGCACCCCATTTTCTGTCACCTTTCTTGCTGCCATTGGAGGTGAGCTGGCTGTTTAGGTCCTGTAGGCCCCTTTGATCCTCTTCAATAAAGTAGCAAGGAGATACAGTCCAGATTATGTGGCAATTAACATTTTTCTCACAGCAGAGACAGTAACTTCAGCCTCTTGTTTCCTAGAGGGAACTGGGACATTCTGGAGATTGACTTTTCCTACCTCTCATGTTCAAATTTATCCAGAGTAGAGAAATAAAAACCGTATAGAAAATAGGCATATATTTGTAACACGAATTAGATGTAATCAAAGGAATTATTCAAATGGATGATGTGTTCTATGAATTTTCTTGGATTTTTTAATACCTGGAAGTGACCAAATGGGATTATTTCAATAGTGTAATTCCCCAACTAATTGAAAGAGGCTTGGTAAGTACAATATTAAGATTTCATTTTTTAAAAAATTAGTGTAGCCTATATAAGCTAATTAAAGTGCATTCTCTGGGTCTTTAAGCTTGCTTAGTTTTAATTAGTAGGATATTGTTTTAAAATTGAAGGGGTTTTTTGGTTTTTTTTTACAATTGTGAATAACAGCAGCATGTTCAAGCAAAATGTGATTACCAAACAAGCAAATTCTGCCCTTGCCTCCATCTGACATTTGGAGTCAGAATTATTTTAAATAAAACTACTTAGAACCAAAAGAGGTTTGGTTTTATTTTTTTTTCTTTATTGAACATTACCAAATAGAAACTGATGAAGCCTTGACATAGTGTATGTGCCAAATATTAGACCTAGTGAAATACCAGTCTGAACACCTGTTCCTTCGTGTGAAAAAAAGGAGCAGACCATCACTGGAAAGAATCTATATAAAAATTCAGATTTACTGCTGGGAAATGCATAATTAACTTCCATTCTATTTCTGGTATGAGTAAAAATGAATTTAATATACTGCTTCAGATCTGTGGAATACTTCTGTGCTAATACTTTACAAGACCAGGTTATTCCAAAGCCTGGTGTCTAGGACTGCCTTTCTCATTAAAAACATGGATATTTGTGCAATGAAGAGCAAGCCGAGCCATTGTAGTCTGGATTTTTATTACTGTGCAAATCATAGAACCAAACTAAATAGGTCATCACCTGTGCAGGATCTTACATGATCTATAAAACTATGTAACACTCACAAAGTGCTCTGTTTAAAAGTTAATTAAAAAAATTTATGGTACTATGCAGGATATTTGATGACTGACAAAGTTCTGCTGTCCAAATATTTAGATTTTGGTATGAACCAAGAGAATGAGTCTTCAGTCTTCTCAATTTTCCATACTCAGATCTTTTTAGAAAAGTCACAGAGGATATTCAGAACATTCCTCAAAGGATGGACATGCATTGCCTTGCTGCTCTGAGCACAGTATCTGGAAATAGAAGGATTCAACTTCATGTGGTGCCATTTTCACATTTCCATCTCTGGGCAGCTGTGTCTGCTGGCTTAGATTGTTCCCTGAACTCTTGAATCCCACCTCACGTCTGTTGGCTCTATCTATTCATTCTGGAGTAAACTTTCTGAGATCTAGGTTCCCATTTAAAGTTTTGAGTTGTTTTATTTTGTTTTGTTTTCCTGGATAACATACACTTTTTTCACTGACCTGCCAATTTCCCACTTAAAATTAAGCTCGGATAACCATAGACATGTGCAGTACAGCCATCTACATGATCCTAGAATCCATTTATCTTCAGCAAATAGAAAAAAAATACAGTTCATCCATCCTGTTTCAGATGTTTGCCTCAATTTAAGAGCAATTATTATGTGAAAGTGCTTTTTTATATCCATTGCCTTTGAGGGAGTTTAATTTACATCATGCACAGCAACCTTTAGTTGGATTTACACCATCCTTGAAATCCATCAAATAGGGAAAACACCCCAGAGGAAGTACTGATGTGGTCTGTGGGACTAGGAGCTAAGTAAAACAAGGTATCCAAATGTTAATCAGTGAAATTAAGGAAAAAATATGTTAAGTATATATTTTATATTTATATTATAGAAAATCTGAAATATTGCAGACAGCTATGAGATGCAGTGAGATATGAAACTACATATCTACTTCAGGCTACGTGGAAAGACGCTCTGCAAATAAGAAAATATCAATGTATATGGGGACATGGGAGTTGATTTTTTATATTATAAAATAGGCCATTGCCTTCGATGGAATAAATCAGACACAAAATCCAGGGAATAACACTACAGGCCAGTTGTTTTTTTTTTTTCTGAAAAATGGTACCCAGGAATGAGTAGGTATTAAAAATTATGAAGCAATTTACATAGAAACAGGCTAATGATTATGTGGACTGTATGAGTTTTTATTTTAAAGAAATTTTTATGGCTTTACAGAGTGTCCCACAGCATCATTTCTATTTGGCTTTGGATTTCTCTAAATTTTGCCACTTTTTTTGTTAGTACTTTAACAAGAGATATCAGCTCTTCTCATAATATATGTTATTTTTCTATTGATTTTAAAAAGGTTAAGGTGACACCTATCAACACATAAAGGAGGAGAGAGAATTTGGTAAATCACATGTTATTTTGTCCTGTATATAATTAGCTAAGCCTCTTTTTTCCTTCAGTCTCAGTATACTGTTTCCAACAAATGTAGTAATTTCCTAATTGCTTTGTTTGCAAATCAGAAATCAGTACATGGGGAAAGCTGCAGTAGCTGTTCGTCACAGCTCTGAAATCTTGCTTGATGCAGCAAAGTATATGTTGTACCTTACATATGGGCATTGGCTATTTCATGTAAAAAGAACAGTTAAACTTTGGAAGCATATTATCCTGTTTCTTGACAGTTATATTAATATAGGACAAAAATTCTGACATTGGAATTTAAACTGTAAAAGTTACCGATTTGGGGTAGGGACGAGAGGAAAAGACCAACATTTTAAAAAATAGTAACAATTAATGCACTTTTTTGCTGCATAACCAGGGCCAGGACTGAGTTAGGCATTTTAAATTGTAAATTTTTGTTGGTAGTGCTTGGTTTGTTTGGTTTGGGTTTGGGTTTTTGTTTGTTTGGATTTTGTTTTGGTTTGGTTTTGCATGATTCACTTATATTATTATGGCTCGGGTTGTTAATGCAGTTCTGTACTGTTCCACTAGTACATAAAAATAGTGTGAACAATCAAAATAATTGCACATAAAATCCAAAGAACAGAATTAAGTTTCACCATTCTTAGGAAATATTATAATTAAAACAAAATGTAATACGATTTTACTTTTTCTGATTATTTGCATTTTATGGGTACTCTTAGCAAAGGGTTTGCTCCTCTTGGACTGCTATAAGGTTGCTAGGGTGATGGCTCTACTTTGCTACTAGTGTGTCTCATTTAAACCGTATTAGCTGGATAAAGCTTCCTCTTTAGTATCTGACTGCGACACTGTGTTTTTAAAACTAATGAATGGTTGGTCTGAAATGATTTGAGACATCTATAATTACACCTTAAAATAATTAAATGATTCAGTGTCTGTAAGACAGATGGCTGGAGCACAGAAACCAGCTTCACAATTGGCACTAATTAACACCCTTGTTGGAATCTCAGCAGTGTCCAAAATATTAAATGTGTATCAAGACTAAATTACTTAGCCAGAGAGAGTTTGTCCAGGATGAGATATTGATAGGACATTGTCAGTGCCTCATAGTTATTTTCTGAGAGAAAGTAGGTAATTTCAAACTCCTGTGAGGATAAATATCATACTTCTTATTAATCTAAAATCAGCGTTCTGTGTTTGTGTGAATGGAGATGTGCATTCCAGGAGCTAACAGCTGCATGCAATTATGTTAAGGTATTATTGTGGCTTAAAAAAACCCAAACGGTTACGGTAAAAATACATGGATGTCACTTCATTCTATCCGTGTCTATATACACTAATTTCTGGAGCTTTATGGTACTTACTTATTGCTTCAACAAGGACAATAACAGACTAGTGCCCTACAAAATGTGGATGTGAAACCATATTAGTTGTCAGGAAATCTCCAGAAACACTTGCCGTAAGTTTCATCCATTTAAGATGGGGAGCTGGGTTGCATACGTAGCCAGCACAGTGAGATGAGGGTCCACAGCACTTCTGAAAGGGTAATGATTTCAATCTGAATACAAAATCCTTCCCACACAGACCTTGACATAACAGACTATGGTAACTGTTATCATAGTTACATAAATTACAGGAATATGTACATTCTGAAGAATTTAGATGAGATCAATTATACACTTTTAATTGAAATATCCTAATGCTTTTAATTTCCTTTTTTTTTTGTTATTGACTATGAAATAAATTACAACATGCCTACTAAATCAATGCAATTTCCAAAACAAATGATGAAATTACACTCATTCTACATTCTACATACTCATTTTACATCTCATCTTAGATATAGTTAATGAGGAAGGTGGAGAAGGTAGGTTCAATGGTCTTTCGGTCTGCCATGCTATTATTTCAGTACACAACAAAAGAAAAACATAGATCATAGAATTACAGAATGGTTTGGGTTGGAAGGGACCATAAAGATCATGTAGTTCCAACCATCCTGCCATGGGCAGGGATAACCCAGTCACTGAATTCACATAGCTCTGAGCTCACAGAGGCTTAGCTGGTTCCTGTTTTGGAGAGAGGTAGAAGGTAGAAGGTAGTTCAGAGCCCCTGCCTTTGCATGCTGACTAGTCTACTGCCTCTCAGTTAGTCTGTGAAGATGCCTGCTTCTCTTGTTTTTTTTTAAGGCAGTGTCATGGGTTGAGTCTGCTTCTGATATTCAATACCATGATGCTGTTGTGCTCACTTCAAAATGAAAGTGCTGGCTGGAGCAAAGTATTATGGGGCTTGAAGTTCAGATTGTAATGAGAGGTTTCCTGTTCCAGTTGCTGCTTTTGGTTTCTAAGTTGTTTCTTTCTGCTGGAGTGGAGCAGGGTTGGGGGTTGGGGAGTAGGTCACTGACTTCTCCATTTTGCTTTTTCATTTTACTGCGCTTTTCTGCAAAGTAGGCTAAGGTAATTGTGCACTACAGTATCGCATTTATAGCAATCTTTTAAAATCTCAACTCTTTATCTCAACCTAGAGCATTTTTTTGTTACTTTCCCTCACTTCTGTATTGGGGGAAAGTGGTCTGTGTTAAACTACTACATGAAGGTTTCAGATGTGCTAATGCCTTACTATCAGTATTCACAGAGGGAGTTAGCACACAATTGCTAGCAAATTGTAATTCACCTAAGAACTCTGCACAAACCTCCCAATACAGCCTACCTTTAGGAAGCAGACCATGGTCATTGATTCCGCTTAATAGACTGTCACACAGCAACCAGAGATAGCTTGCAGTCTGTACTCAGAATACTTAAAAAAATCACAAAAATACTCTACTTACTGTTTTCTTACAGGAAAAAAAAAAATCTAATCAAGGCTTAATCTGTATAAAACTCCCAGACTTTGCCCTTGGAACTTTGTATCTATCGAAAGGAGTCTAAAATTCCCAATAGAATCATGACAAAATCTCCCTGATGACTGCTAAACACAAAGAAACTACCCACGACTCAGGAAGTCCCTGAGCAATTGTGGGAAGCTAAAAGAGTATGAAGAAAGTTTTGCCACAGAATGCTTACTCTCTTCCCATACTTCTCCCAAGATATCTCTTACTAAGAACTGTCTCAGCCAGAATATTGCATCAGTGGATGGTTGGCCCGATCAAGCAGAGTTGGTCTTCTGTTAGCTGAGGTGACTATGGGAAAGGAGTGGAGAGAGTTGGACGGATTGACAGATTGGCTTGAAAAATGACCACATACTTGAAGCAATAAAAGATGCAGTAAAGATTCAGTCACCTTCATTTTCAACCACAATCTATTTCAATGTTGTCACTACTTGTTTATTCCTATACTTAGGTAAAGACAGGTTAGTTGCTTAAGGTATATTGGTCTGGCAGATATTATAGAAGTTTGCAGCCCAGACCTTACAATACGAGAAACCGCAGCAAATAAGAAAACTTCTTGATTAGATTAGGTGTATGCTGCTGAGTTTCCATGGTATAATTACTGATGATGTGTTAAGAAGCTTACAACTTTGGGTAGACATTTTTTACATTATTATTTCCAATTAAATATAGAAGATAAAAATAGATTGCAAAAAGTATGCCATATGGAAAAACAGGAGATATTATATTACATAAAAATAAAATTACATGGCAACTAGAACATATATAAATAAGTTTGTCAAACATTGCTGTACAGACTACACATATAGGTTATACTGCTTTTTATCATATATTGTTCTGCTATCATAAGAACATGCGAAATGGTGATTTTCACAGTAAACTCATTAAAGAAGGGGAAGACAGAGAACCATGACTTCCTGTTACGGAAGGGGTAATTAATTACTGCAAGACGATATTTAAAAATATTAATATATAGTTTATTAATATTAAATATTCAGAACTCGCACCACCCCGACCACCATTTAATAATAATAACAGGCTCTTTGCAACGTTATGGAAACTATATACAGGTTATAATAGGATCTGGAAATAACTATTAAATATATACATTAACTGAACTCGATTTAAACTGGAAGAGAAGGCTTTGCAGTCAGTATACCGCTTGCTCACTGGATGGACACAAGGAGCAACTTTCTGCTTATGGCAGAAGGCAACAAGAGGCTTTTGGTATTTACTCGCAAAAAGGTTATTATCTGACAGTACCCAAGGCTCGTGGTGGGGTTGCTGTCGGTAGCCGTCAGAGGCTTTAGAGTTTCCCCAGGTTCCTGGGCACTGGAGAAAGGAGACAGACGATCTCTGACCTGTTCCTGGCTTTCTGGACGATCTGTGTCATCTCCAGGGCCTCCGTCTGGGCAGAAGGCTTTCAGGTGCAGGCAGGATGTCTTGGGATGTGCAGTCTGGGCACGGTGTCATGCTGGCTATGCAGGCCGAATGCGTGGAGGCAGCAGGCACGGATGCAAGCAGACACACCTTGTAATGGCGAAAGGCATGCACCCTGTGTTCCCTGCTCCTTTTATCCAATACAGCCCGAGGACTAATGGGCCTTTGGACACGAGATAGCCAATCAAATGGCAGTTAGCCAAGATTTGGCCATATTGGGTGAAGCCATAGGCTTGCTTTACCCTTTTTTGGGCAGAACACGGGCCTTGTATAAGGCAACCGTGTGCACCTTGTTTACCGCAGTTGCTGGGCAAACTCCAGACCCCAGACTTAGTGGCTCCAGGTTCTTTGTCCATTTTCCCGCGGTTGCTCTCCCCAAAACAGAAGGAGGGAGAGCAGAAAAACATGCCTGGACAAGCCAGGACATGTACAAGCCTAATTTGACCTGTTTAGGCCTACCACGACACTTGCGAAACTTAAACCAAAGACCCATTCAGGAGAAGAGTGACTTACAGAATCAGATAGTCAAATAGTGCGCAGGAGTTGTCACAACCTAATGATAAAGGAAGAAGTGCTAGATTAGGGACTTCCTAATATTTCCTAGGAGCTTCATTTGCAACACAGATAATCCTTAACCAAGATCCCTAATCATATAATTAGCTCTTCCCATATTTCAGCTTTAGTCTGGGAACACATCAAAGATATTAAATAAAGTAATGTGATAACCTTGTGTTGTGATCCCTTGCCATATGTTTTGTGGCTTATCACAGCTCTGAAAGCATTCAGGTTGATCAGGGATTGAGTGATGATATGAACATGCAACCAAAAAAGAGGACGTGTAGCTTAAGGCTTTGTTGTCTGATATGGAACTGGCATTCCACTGCCTCTGGCTGCGACTTACTCATTTGTGAAGTGCCTCGGGGATCTGTGTGAGCTTCAGCCAGCAGGTTCTTCTCAGCACGATGTGATTTAGGAGATGACAAGTGTGCAGAATACAGTTCAACAGTTTCTACACTGTTCATCTTTCCTGTGGCATTCAATTATGTGTTTCACAGTAGCAAGCATGTCCAATTTTTGTTCGTTCTCCTTCCTTGGAGATAGTCAGTCCATGCACAGCTTTCTTCACTGAACTAGAAAAAGACAACATTCAGTGTTGGACCACTGTAAATCCTTATGTATAGACAGTTTATTTTGTGGCTCTGGAGGCTCACAAATATGAGAAGGTTTCTCAGCATTTTTACTTTGCTTGCATTTGGTAAAAATGTGAATGTCAAAGTCTTCTGTATGCTCTTGAAACTGTATATTGTAGCATAGTGTAGTGTAAAGCATAAAAGACAGGTTCTTCCAGATCATATATTAAAAAAGAATATTATTGGTGCAGAAAAGAATGATCAAATGATCAACTGAAATTCCTTTCAACAAGGAATAACTAACCTTTCATCAAAAATTCCGTCAGATGTTTGTTTCTGTTATATGGTCTTAGAGAAGTGTGTTCCATTTGTATTAAGATAGGGATAAAACAAGTTTCTGGGGCCATTTCTTTTATTTGAATTGAAAACCAAGTAAAAAACAAACTTAAAAAGATCCTCTTAGTATCTGAAAAGATGGGCAATCATAATTTGTAATTAAAAAGATACCAGAGAAAGTTGTAAGGAGCAGCAGTGTTGCATCAACTGCTGTGGTTTCACCACAGCTGGAAAGCTGCATTTGATGCAGCCACAAACTCACTTCTGTCCCCAGTGGGATGGGAAAGAAAATCAGAAAGGTAAAAGAGAAAACTCATGAATGGAGATAGACAGGTAATTGATTAAGCAAAAGCTGCATTCACAAGCAAAACAGAACAGGACATTCGTTCACTGTTTCCCAGCAGCAGGCAGGTGTTCAACCATCTCCAGGACAGCAGGGCTCCATCATTTGTAACCATTACTTGGGAAAACAAACACCTTAACTTTGAGTGTCACCTTTTTCTCCTCCATCCTCTCTACTTTCAGCTTTTATTGGTGAGCATGGCGTCATATGGTATGGAATATTCCTTTCATTAGTTAGGTCAGCCGTCAGAGTTGTGTCCCCTCCCAACATTATGTGCACTCCCAGCAAACATGCTCATGGGGTGATGTGCAAAATGCAAAAGACCTTGATGCTGTGTGAGCACTGCTCAATGGTAACTAAAATATCTGTGTATTATCAGCACTGTTTTCAGCACAAATCTGAAACACAGCATGATGTAACCTGGTATGAAGAAAATTAAATCTACTGCAGTCAAAACCAGTATGCAGACATTCAAAACAGAGCTTCTGGTGCTGATAAATATATATTTTTAAATGCAAAACAAATAATTTGGTCTAAATTTTTAGTTGTGAATGGTAAGATGATAGTCATAAAATAGGAACTCTTAAGATTTTACTGCCCCAGGCAAACCAAAATTAATTCAGTTTTGCAGCCCACAGGCATTAAATAATTTTGTGTCTAGATTTTCTTGCCTGGGGCAACTACCTGTATGTTAAATTTGGTCTGTGATCAAGGGTTACAGACCTAGCAGTAGTTTTTCTCTTTGTATGCTGTTACTTGAATATCACAGAAAAGAGTGAAATAAAGTGTCTTAAAACATACAGGAGAAGAACAAATTCATGTATGTATTAGCTATAAATTACTTTTAGCAACTTAAATTGCACTTTTTTTGATAGGTATGGATAAATGTCCAGTTAGCTTGCTGAATACATCTTTCTGTTAAATGCTTCATTAAATGAGTAGGATGCCAGTCAGATCGTTTCAAATAATTTTGTTTTAATAAAACTTAACACTTTAACAGAAGATGAGCATCTTACAGAACAAGAATACAAGAGCTTATGTATCTTGGTGTTTTCTTCATATCTGTTCTGTGGAGGTGACAGAAATATGACTTACTTTCTCTTCAAAGCTTGACCTTCTAGTCCAGCTTGTATGAAAATATATGTCTTCAACTGAAATTATACATTCAGGATGCTTGTTTTGGAAAACCTTCTCACATTCAGACTGAAGCAGTCATCTGGAGTATTGCATGGTATTGTTTAGGAAAGATTTAATCCTTTGTAAGAACTATATTGGATAACATCAACCTTAAGTAACTAAGTGTAAAAGGCTGCTGCTGCTGAGCCAAGTGACTTGTCAGAGGGACACTGTTTTTCTCTTCCCCAGACTGTTCAGTTCACTCAGGGAAAGGAAAATTCAACCTCTTGCCTGTAAGTTTGAACTCCTATGAAGAGGTGCAGTTAGCAGATATTCACTATGCTAAAAAAGGAAGGCAAAGAGAAAGTTTAGTTAAGAAAAAACAAAAACAGCAACAAAACAACACCAAGCTGGGGCAG
>WBNM01023291.1:0-40987 GCA_013399055.1 Ramphastos sulfuratus | reverse complement strand
AAAAAAAAAAAAAACCAAGCAAAAAACAAACAACCCAGAACAACAACAAAAACCCCACAACACTTTCTCAAATTCAATGACAAGACATACTATTGTTTTTAGCAATACAGCAGCTTATACATTCAGGATGTCAACTATAATTATTGGCATTGTGCTAATGAAGGAACATGGAATGCTTACAGTAATCCGTAACATTAGAAAACTTACATTGTTATGTATTTCTTTGGTAAAAATATAAAAATTTGAAATAGATTTTGTATATACTTATTTTCTTAAAGCTCTGATCCAAAGCATTTCTACAACCCTGGCGTATAAACACAGTTATGAAGCCTGTCATTACCTCTTCTGAACGCAGTTTCCAAAAATTGACATGCCACACTACAATTCATACTGCAATATCAGTCAGAACTGTTGCACATTTTAAAATAATGATCTTGCTTTAATGACTTCTTTAATGACTTCTCTGCTGTTTCCACTTAGTATTTGATAGATTCATCAAGGTATTTTATAAACTGAATAAGGAAACTTTAGGAAATATTTCCATTTTATTTATAGGTGTTTGTATGTATGGAACTTATTAAGAATGCGGCATTTTGGAGTAGGATGTCTAATTAGTTTATAAACACTGATTTCACTCTGTGGATTAGTACAGGAAATGATCATGAATTCACTCTGGGCATTACTTTGTACTTCATCACCTCCTAATCATATTAATAAGAGTTCATACTAGGAAACGCATTATTATTTCAAGCATCTTGCAGAGTATTGTTATTCTGATGTGACAGTTAATTTAGTATTAATAATAGAACTTAAGTTCTTCTGCTCTTTATGCCCTTCTGCCTGAACCCAGTGATTGGCATACTTAATGTAATCTTACACTGTGGCATAGTTGACCACTGGGAATATCTTTAGCCTCAGCCGTCCAATTAAGTATAAGGGAGCTGTGATCAAAATCCACCACACTCTTCATTTGGAATTAGCTACAGCACTCTTAGGAAAATCATCTGAAGAAAATCATTTTCTACCATATAAAAATGGTTGTCTGAAAAGATTGCTAAATTTAGCTTTTCTTTTGTAGCACCTTTCCTTACAAGCATAGCAAATAACAGGAATCCTGTAAGTAAAAGTGTTCTGGAACTGCATGTGTATACAGCACATTATTTACCTTCAAAAAATGTTTCTATTTCTCAGGCTTCTGCTGTCTGCCTGAACAAGACTGTCATAACCCTAGCAGAGCAGAGCTGCCAAGGTGTCCTATTGAACTGAGCAGATAGAGTGAGCAGCATCCCAGGAGCTTAAAGTCATTGTTCAGTGTTAAATGTGGTGTGTAGGCTCTGAGCTGTTAGTGAATGGAGTGCTTTTATAAAGATAGCTAATTTATAAAAGACTTGTGTTAATTTGGTGCTTATCTTGAGTTATTATGGTTTTATGCACCATTATCCTTTTTTACATTTGTTTAAATATCTAGTATCTGCTAACATATGGTGTTTCAGTCCTTAGGGGAATGCTTGCAACTGGAGCTGTTTTGTTCTCTGCACTGTAAATTCTTCGATGTGTCAGCTAAGGAAAGTTTAATGTTCTGATTTACAGCTGAATGATGTAGCACAGCCACTTCCGGTTCCGCTAGGCTGTGGGAAAATACAGTGTTGGTTGAGGTGCCCGCAGGGAACTGTGTAAGCGGGGACGTAGCCTCAAAGCAGAAGGACAAAATGCTCTTTGCTCTGAAAGATGAAAGGTAAAGATGAGAAGCTCCTGACACCAGGAAACTTCTGAAAAATTAGTTTGGTATGCACCAGGGTGACATATGAAGCTTTAAATTTAGTGTAATTAAAGCGATTATCACTGTGGATGTACAAGTCTGTGTGTCCTCTTTTATGTAGGCTCTACAGTATGGACTAGTTAAGGTGCAGAGTATGATGACTGTAACATAAGGTTTGTTCTGGACTACAGGTCACTTGTGCTTGAGGCTTTTAGTCTGGTTCACATGAAGGATCATTAAAGCAATACTCCACCAGCTGTTGGCAGCACTAAAAATAATTTCATACAACTGTGCTTGCAGCAAAGTTCATATACAGTCTGATGAGAGAGTGAGACTGAAGGGAATGTGAAGAATGAAGTAGAAAAAAAATATAATGGGAAGAAACGACCATAGGTATAATAGAAAAGGGAAGTGTAATGGAAGAGTAATTAATTAATGTGAGATGGTATTTTTTCAAAAATTAATATTGTTTATTAATTTCGGTATTTAGGAGTCTTGCTANCCAGAAGCAGAGAGCAATAGCAGCAGGCAGCAACAGGCATGAATACAAGGGCAGAGCATGTTGTGTTACCTGCTTGTCCCTTTAAATCAATACGGCCCGAGACTAATGGGCCTTTGGATACAGAATAGCCAATCAGAATGGCAGTTAGCCAAGCTCGACCATAATAGGTGAAGCCATAGGCTTACTTTACCCAAATTTGGGGAAAACATAGGCCTTGCACGAGGCAGGCACAAGCGAAATGTATGGAGCTTGTTTACCACAGGATGTAACCAGGAGCAAAACAAGTCTGGCCAAGCCAGAGTCCTTAGACTTGGTGGCTCCAGGTTCTTTGTCCTCTTTCTCATGGTTGCTTCTCCCCGTAGCAGGAGGGAAAGCAGAAAAACATCTGGGCAAGCCAGGATGTGTATAAGCCTATTTTAGCCTATTCAGGCCTACCACAACAGGGAGGAAAGGTGAAAAATGTTCAAGCTTCAAGGATAATAAAGGAGAATCAGACAGTATGGGAGGAGGTGGCAGAACAGAAAGGGCAGGACAGAGAATGCAGATACTCAACACAAGACAAAAGGGACTGTGACACAGTTTTGGATACAGGAAAGAACGCAATTTGCTTTTATATGAGCATGCAAAAACAAGATTAACTTGAGAGTTTCTTTGAGTCTGCATAGCAAATGATTGTATATGATTGTATATAGAAATACATGTTTAAAATAGATATTAATTTTTTCAATCTGTGAGGATTGCTTACTGAGGCCATTTCACTCAGAATTTCCTTTCAAAAGTTATATGGTACCAGGCATAGCTTAATTGAAGTAACTTCTGTGAACACCAAAATGGTAGACCCCAGTGAAACATTAACATTTGCAGTAAGAATTTAATTTCTATTTTAAATCCTACAATTCTTCATTCAAGACAGTGACATACATCTTACACAAACAAGGTTAATTTCGTTGTCCCTTTCATCTGTGCTCTCTCACTTGTTCTTTTATGTACTCTTCCTGTAAAAAGTCAAATGTTGTTAAAATGAGTGGACCTTTTAGTAAAAGAAGTCAGAATGAACTGGAGAACTATGTTCTTTTAAAAAGAAAACAAATAGTGAAAAAAAGACAGAATATATTAGGAAGGGTTTTTTTGTTACCATTCATATTCCTTTCCATGAGGCTGTCTGGCAAAATATTATATTATCCCTTACCCTCAGATATTTATTTTAGAAAACTAAAAATCCCCAAACAACTGTCCGCCAGTGATCCATTTGCCTAAATCATCAGTGATGGGTGTACAGTTTTCAACAAACATCAAGGCCAGTATTCAGACCAACTGGTGTTTGAAAATGCAGTTGAGAGTAAATGTAGAGCTTCAGTGTCTCTTTTGTAATGTAGTAATTACACTACAGTGTTCTTCTGCCTGAAAACAAACACTAGATGCAGAATGAAATGCCAGGGCTTATTTTTCTACATGTTGGGAGATGTGTACAAATAGGAGGGCAAAATGATGGGTAAGTTGCAAATTTTGTGAAGTGGTTCACATTCAAAGCTGTGTTAGTTGATGGGAAAAGGATTGCTCTGCCTCTGCTCAGTGTCTTTTCCAGTTTGAAGAGCCCCAGGGTAGGATGGGGTGTTGCAGCCTGTGTGCCAGGTTGTGTGGTCCAGCAGATGGTCAACATCATGACCCAGCCACTTCTTTCCCAAGAAACAACATGCCAAGCCATTGACAAAGTGAAGTGGTGTAAGTAGTATGCCAAGGCACAGTGTCAAGCAAGGGTGTGCACGCTTCTAGATAAAGCTGTGATTAAAGATCTTGTCACCTCATGATCAAATTAATGAGTGCGAAGTGCATTCCTGTCTCAGATGGGGCTCATTATATGTTGATATCAGGAGCAGGCTTTTCTATCATTGGACATGTTGACAATATTCTGGGGAAAAAAAAAATTATTAAATTTCCTTCAACTACCAAGCTGCTCCACAATAGAGAAATTGAAGAGTTTAAATATAAACTTAGTTAATTACCACCAATACATAAAGACAGATAGCCATGATGTTTTATGTAAACTATTTCTGACCTCAAGTGTCTCAGCAGAGTAGTATGATGATCTCCACAGAGCAGTATCTCTGTTTAATTACTACTTCATTACAATCATTACTGACTGGGAGGTGATTTATAAATCATTTCTGAGTGAAGCATTTGCATTTTGAATGCAGTTTCAGCAACCCATAAACAAAAAATCTCACATCCAAACTGAACCCACCATAATCTTTTACTGCATACAGCAGTATATAGTGATTATTAAACAGGCAGCACCTGAGGAAAAGGTGGCTGAAATGACTGTGTAATTTGGATTGTCATCTCTAAAGACTGAGCTGCAGATATACCTCTATATCTACAGGAATTCAGGCTTGACTAGTTTGAAATTTATGTTTCCGACCAGCTACAGTGTCAAATAACCTTGTAGTGAGTGAGCATTGACATACTTCCTAGCATATTTTCTGAGAATTTTATGAGGATGTGATGTCACTTAGGTCCTTTGTGATGTTAAAATTTAAAAAAACCAAACTGCATCCAATACCTTAATGCACTCTTGTACATGATTTTTTTCATCTGCAAGCCAATTCCTCTTAAAACCTTATGATTCAATAAGAGATATATAGGTCAGAAAAAACGGCTAGGATATGAGGCTAATATCAACAGTGGTTGCTGCAATGTGTGAGTTTTATGTACTGTATTATTTTTTTCCTGCCTGATGCCTGTCCTTCCCATTAATTTGAGCATAATCCAGATAAAGCACTCTTCTGCTTAAATCTCTGAGGGTCCCAATCTGATCCATTGAGAGTTTTAAGGCTACATGCAATACAGAAGTTTGTTACAGCAGCTTTTAAAAAAGACAGTGTTGATGATGCTCCACTTTCACATAATTCATAGAATCATAGAATTGTTTGCATTAGAAAAGACCTCTAAAATCATTGAGTCCAACCATTAAATGAGTCAAACCATTAATCTCATTTTAGCTGAACTGCCTAAGAAGTCAATATTTATTAAAGCTAGATGTCTGCATTCTTTGTACAGCTGAATGCGCAGAAAGGAAATCATCAGGTCATATTTGGAATATTTAATCAATAATAAGTAATAAAGCAGTAACACAAGGTAACAAAGGCTTTTTCTTTTATCTGATCGTGATTTTCAACAGTAAACAATATTTGCTACTGTGGGCATAGTTTGAAATGGTAAATCATGGAATTTCTAACTCTTCGTGGAGTTGCTGACATATTATGAAATTGTGAGTTAACATCTTCCCTTTCTTTATGTAATTAAAAATATTCTATGATTGTAATAAAGTTCTGACAAATGGCAATTAGATGAAATTACTGTGTGGTTCCCTGGACTAAATTAGCAAGCTCTTCTTTAACAATACTTATTGAGGCACAAACTGCATTTAAACACAGTGACTGTTGTACTGCTTGTGAAGATAGAAACTTTGCAATTGTCACTGGCCTTGCTTTTCTAACGTAAATCAATGGACATTGCATTAAAATCTTACCAAAACAAACAAAATGGGTGTGAACTAATCTCATCTTTTTCCTGCACATCTTAGAAGGTGCAAAAAGTGCCAACAGCTCAGTTATGAGATCAACCTGGAGTACTATGGAAGTTGTTTGAATTTTGTCACACAGAGGATAGAAGTTGTGTTTTCCATATCCTGTGGAGTGCACACTTCATTAGCTCTGGAATGTCAAAAAGAGGGAACACCAAAGCGAGTGCTCTGCTGTCATTTGGTTCAGACTCCTTAGTGGTTGAATATAGAATAGTTTATGGATGCACAACTGAGTTGCACAACCCCATCAAGGCTCGAGCTGCTGAAACTCCTGCAGGGTTAGATGCTCTGTGTTAAGCAGAATCTTCAGGGAAAGTTTTCAGAGTCAAAATTAGGAAGTTAGCTACCACAAATCCATGTGCTTGTCTGCCAGACATCAAGTTTTATTTTATGTGTATTGCTTTTTTTCCGATAATTAAGTACCATTTTCAAAAGTAATATTGACACTTAAATTCTCATATGCCATTTACCTTTCTTTGGACAGATGTAATAGCAATAAGAAAAGGATCAAAGCCTATCGTGACAACTATAAATGGCTATTTAAATATATAAATAGTATTCTTCCTGTTTTGATTTCAGTGGCTGAAGTCCTGAAGTTGCTTTGTTTCTTTCACATTTCACCTTTCCTGCGTTCAGTAAAAGTGAAATATATGAGAAATTTGCATTTGCTTTAGCAAAAAAAGAGATTGATATATCATACTCAGGATATTTTTGGAGTAGATTCACAAAACCCATGTGGTTTGTAGGATACAGCAGTAGTCTCAGTTAATTAAAAAAAAAAAAAAAAAAAAACGATATGCCAGGAAATAATTTGCAGAACTAAGCAGGCATTGATTTCTTGATGAAAATAATACTAAAGTGTAATTATCTTTCTTAAAGTCAATTGTTTCCTCTGTTTGATTTGTTTGTTTAAATTTGGTAATACAGTGACTCAATTCCTGAGATTTGTGAGACTTGCTAATATCATTATTCAGCAGCTCCTGGAGTTTTGTGATAGGGAGATATGTAAAATTCATATATGAAGAACTATAGAAGGCATCCCAGAAGAATTAAAGTATGTGAATTTCTAGACTGATTCATTTAACTGTCATATGTGCTGCAGCAAAGCATTTTCTTCTTTTCCAAAAGCTCATCGTTTGACTTTTCTCGTAGGGAAAAAATATTAGAGGATTTTATGAAGGACCCTGCTAGAGCCTTTTGGCCTTTTGCAGAATTCTTCTTGTGCTGTTCTCTTGCATCAGTGTCAACTCAATGACATCACTCTGACACAGAAGACAAGGAGGGGAAGACTAAAGCAGAGTGACAGGATTTCCAGAGCTTCTTTGAATCGTCTAAGAAGTGTCTGGTTTGCAGAGAGAATAAAAGAGCAGGATAGTGGCTGATCCTGATCTTGTGCAGTTGACAGCTGCAAGAGAGGGAGCTGGTTAACTGAAAGAATTTCAAAGGGAAAAAAGGAGTCTTAAGAGAATGAAACAAGAAGCCTTCAATGGAAACGTGCTTCAGCAGAATGTTAGCTCTGATCTCAGGCAGAAGCTATGATTATAGCATGAGAATAAGCAATTTACTTGAGAGGAAATGAAGATGAAATGACAGAGCCACAAAATAGGATCACACGGCAGACAATCACTTTTTTAGTGTAAACAAATTACATCCTAAATGGATTTCAGTGCTTTGCATGTTATTCTGGAATTGCAGTTCAAGACAGCTGGCCAGAATAATACATATTCAAATACATGATTTAAAGAAACACCAGTACTGAGGGGATTGGCAAACTCTTTTTAAAGGGATGGGAAATGGAAGAGATGAATTAGATATGGTCCTTTATAAAGAAAGATAATTTTGTCATGTCTTTGCTCACATATCCAAGTCCATTTACCGTCATGTATCTCCTCAGAAATTTTCCTACCATCTTCTTAGGTTTACAACTAATACCCCTCCTAATTCCTGAGTTTGACTACTACTTTGCCTAGAGTATAGCTTGCAACTTGAAAGAAGTTTTGGTTTAGTCATTAATCTGACAAGGAGTTTAACTTCCGCCTCCACTGACCTTCTAAACTAAGGGTAGCTAATCACTTCCAGCAAAATTTTGTCCGGTTTTCATTGTAATGCTCTGTAAGGCTGCAGATCTTTATGCTATACAGGACAGTCCTCATAAAACACAGTAACATTCTAATTTGCTCAACTTCAGGCATTAAAATACATATTTTACAATTAGGTAGATGTTGTGATATTTCAAAACATCCCATGAAACTGGGATTGATTTTTTATATATTTTAAATATTTTTGTGTGTTTACATTATCATTTGCAGTTTACCTGAAAAATATAACTAGATCAGTAACGTGCAGAGGAAGAGTCTTTGCATACAATCATAATAGAATCCACTGCACAGGGACACATAAATAAACAATTCTCTTGAGTGAAAATCTTTCTAGGAGCCAAATTTCATGTAATTAATTTCAACTGACTAATCTCTTAGCTTGATCTCCTTGCTGCTTTGCTTATTTGCAGACAGAGCAAACATTTCAGATTTGCCGTTCCAGTGTGATCTATGGAGTAAACACATTATTTGGGGGGTAATTAGAAGTTCAAAGGAGATTGAATTAAATATGGGCACTTCCATAGAATTCTGTAGCTGATTAAGCTTCTTCAGAAAGACTTAATGTGAGAATGAGCTATTTACAGTGTTTTGTTTCTTAGTGCTCTGACAGTGAAGATCACTCATATAATGGTTCCTTTTTATTTAATGTAGAACCTGAACTTGTAAATTAGCGACATGCTTGCTTAAAGGGCTTGTTTTATTGCCTATCACACCATGAAAACATTTCTAATTTATTACTGTTTTGGTCACTTGCATTTCTAGTCTTTGGAGTAATTTCATTTGGAGGACAAATAAGGAAGATGGATTCTGATGTATTTTCAGTATGATGAGATCTAGTCACAGATATATATACCCAGAGGAATTTGCATTAGTGATAATGGGAATGTACGACATGAAAATGCAACAATCTCTATTCAAACATAGCCAACATAAGCCTTTAATCTCATATTTCTATTGCTTCACCTATCACATTGCAGTTACTCATGGCTGATAACAGCATAGACATAACTGATCTCTAATTTGGTATCCAGAAGCCACTGACAGTTGTTGTTTCAGCTTGTGAGCCTGAGCTTACAGTGCTGGCTTTGGGCATAAAACACGTCTGTGAGTAATTTGGGCAGGAAAAGATCTCTGAAGAATGTACAACTCAGTCTCCACTGACCATAGAGGTGGCTTTGGAAATAATTTACCCCATACCCTTCCCCTGTACTGAGATGAGGCTGACTAGCCAGTGTTTCCCTTCATATTTCTTGCACTACTTGAAGCAATGAGTAGGGTTTTTTTTCTTATTTGCAGTCATTAAGAACCTCCCTCTGTCACTGCAATGTTTCAAAGTTTATAGAGGTGGCCTTGCAGTACATTGAACAGCTTCCTTATCACACTGCACGGGATGCATCCCCGTCAGATTGCATGCACTTCATAACCCTGTCTTCCTCCACTGAGGACAGTAATTCACTCCCACAGGCCTATACTAAACTTGGAGAATGGAGAGACCAGAAAGGAGACCTTTACAGTGAAAATAAAGGCGAAAAGGTCTTTGAGTACTTTGATCTTTCATCGTTAGATGAAAGACACATCTATATCCTTCAGCATTAGCTCCTTTGTCCAGCTGAACATTGCACCATATATTCTTTATCTTTCTTTCACTGCCTGAGTATATATGGAAGTGTAAAAGTCCTTCTTTCGGCATTTCACCTCCCTCTCTTTTTCCAGTTCAAGCTGTGCTATGACTTTCTTAACTACAGCCCTGAATGCAGGGCAAGATTTCTGGCCTGTCATGTGTAGTTTATCCCTGCCTCTACATTCTAGGTACCTCTCTTTCATCATTTAAACTCAGTCAGGAAGTCCACGTTTATCCTTGTTGGCCTTCTGCTATACTTGCTTCGTTTTCTGCATGTCTAAATGGATTCTATTCTGCATAAAGGAAGCTGACCTTGGAGATCAAGCGGCTTTACTGGGCCTCTTTACCTTCCAAGGCAGTCTGCAATAGGATCCTGCCAAGCAGATCCCTGGACAACTCAAAATCCATTCTCCTGAAATATAGAATTGTATTTCTACTGTGTATAGTTCTGCTATTTTCCTTGCTTATTTTCTCAGGACTTTAAACTTCACAGTTTCATAGTTATTACAGCCCAGGCATCCCTTGACCTTCACAGTTCTTCTGTTCTGTTCTGTGATTAACAGGTCCAGTAGAGCATCTCCCTAGTCAGTTTGTCAAGCACCTGCATCAAGAAATGGTCATCAACACACTGCAGAAGCCTCCTGGATTGTTCACACTCGATCTCATTCACCTCTCCATAGATATTACAGTGGTTGAAGTTCCCATTGAAAACCAGTCATGATAATGAAGTTTGTTTCTGCTTGATCTGCCTTGTCTTGTTCAGGTGGCTTATAGCAGACACCTATCACAATGTCCCACATGTTAGTCTGTCCTCTGATCCAAGTTACTTTAACACACTAGTTTATCCCTTTTGTAACTGATCCAGTTATGGTAACATATCTAATAGTTTTCCAGGCAAAAACCTTTACAGGATCAGAATGTAAGAGCATAAAGTTGTAAATGAACAACAGCAGATTTTGATAGACAACATTTTAATCTCAAAATAAACCACTGAGGGTAATTCTTATACAATAAGGAAACCAATGAGGTGTTTTGATAACATTTCTGATTTACTAAGCATACAGCAGTCACCTGTGCAATTTTAAGCAGAGCCAAAAGCAGACTAGAAAGCAACAGAAGATGGAACAGATGTAGACAAGCAAAATTCAGTGAAATTCATTGGGTGGAAACATTTATTTCTGTGTAATTCACATGCTTTATTGAACTCTTGTCAATTTTCCTGTTTCTCTTTGTGTGGGTTATTAGCATTCAGTATGGCAGTATTTATGTGCTTACTCACACACTGAAGTTTACAAGGCAGCTACAGACTAAGGTGATATGAACACTCAGTAAGAGTTAGGTACATTTTGTTTCGTAAATACATAAGCCCTGTACTTTCCTAATGGCAGAATCTGGAAATTTGTTTGTTTACATCACTCTATCCATGTTTGCTTTGGTTTCTTCAGCTGTGTATTTTTGACACTTTTGCAAGCAGTATTTTTAGTGGACTAGTTAATCGGCATATTCTGTTTAGTGTGGGTGTGTAGTGGAGGGGGCAANGGAGCATGTGTATAATAGCAGACACACCTTGTAATGGCAAAGCTCACACTATGCTCTCTGCTCATCTCCTTTTATCCATACAGCCTGAGATTAATGGGCCTTTGGACACAGGATAGCCAATCAAATGGCAGTTAGCTGAGACTGACCATATTAGGTGAAGCCATAGGCTTGCTTTACCCTTTTTAGGGCAGAACATAGGCCTTGCACAAAGCAACTGTGTGTACCTTGTTTACTGCAGGGTCTGGGCAGACCACAGACCCCAGACTTAGTGGCTCCAGATTCTTTGTCCTCATTGTCCTCTTTCCCACAGTTGCTTTCCCCCAAACAGAAGGAGGGAGAGCAGAAAAACATGCCTGGGCAAGCCAGGACATGTACAAACCTATTTTGGTTTGCTTAGGCCTACCACGACAGGGCGAAAGAAAAAATCTAGAATCTAGGTAGTTTCTCATTTTTTGTATAAATAGGAAACTTATTTACAAAAAAAAGAATATTAAAAAAAATATTTCTATTCACCTCCATTTATGTACCAGGGCAAATATATACCCAGTCCCCTGAAATGTGGAAGAAGCCGCTTTACTCAGAGGAACAGTGAAAGAAGAATGACAATTATTCGGATTTCCTTTTGCAGTACCTCACTACTTTGTTTCCACCACATGTATTAGTCAGATGATGAAATTAGTCAAAGCTAGTCAAAAGAAAATTATTTGGTAAATCAGTCTGGCTGAAACCAGATACCCAGCAAAAAAAATGAACAGTATATTTCCAGTTAAAAGCTAAATCAGATACCCTGCCTTGGCTGCAGCGCAGCTGCCCAAATTCTTCTCTTAGCATGGTGCAGTAAGTAGCATGAAATTGCAAAAGGTGCAATCATGAAGGTCTGCCGTCTGCTTTTCCAGGTTAAACACAGAGCAGACTGCAGTATAAATCTTGCTTAGGGAGACAGAAGGCCATGTTAGGCAGTTTAGGAACCTAATTACACATGAATTCAAGTCTAATGCAAATCAGAGCACAATAAGAAAAACCTTTCCTCGTCTGAAGATTGATGATTAACAAAATCTTTATTCTTGATTTCCTACAGATTAGTAAAATTGTTTTTAAAAAAAGAGGTTCTTCTGTGGTACTGGAAGAGGGAATTTGCTGTTATGCATTGGCACAGTTAATTCAGCATTTTTTTATTGCTGTACTTTTTTTTTTTTTAATGGAATATAAACAGCATATATGAGGCTTATTGTATCACATTTTGTAACTTCCCAGTCAGAACTGAAATAGATAGAGCAAGCAAAAGGTGCAACTTAGCAAAACTAATCCTCTCTGAAGAAAAGCAAGGAAATACTTTGTATTTTAGGAATCTCTATAGTAAGAACTGATGAGAGTCAGGAGGAGTGTATTTTGTTATTACAGTGCTGTAGCTAATGTGAGATTAATATTTTTATACTGAGGGAAAGTTGTAAGAACCCTTAGCAGAAATATTTCTTTGCAGGGAGAATGAAGGGAAATAAAGAACAAAATACATTTATCCTAAAGAAAACACAGATCCAACCAACTTAAGTGGACACTTGTCCATAGTTTTGTTCAGAGCCAGTAGAATTTTTTAATGTTAGCACTTTCAATCATAATCTGTTAGTGTTACAATGCCCCAAAAAACCACTAAAATTTTGAATTAACAGAGTAAATGGCAAAAAATGTTAAGCATAACAAATTCCAAAACCAGTCCCCTGGAACACAGAACATCATTCATGCAAGGGAAAGGTATTTTGTCTTCCAAACTATTACAATTTCAAACTCAATTTCTTGTGGATTTAAGATAATTAAAAAAAAAACAAAAAACAAAAAACCTTGATCCTCAGCCTCTTTTGAAGGTAATTGCTGAACTTCTGCTGCCAAAAAGGCAAGTTACTTCTAGCTGCCAGAGTAAAATTGTGTAAACATTTGGAACTTGATCCAAAGATAAAGTGACATTACATGTATCTGTTCAGTAGGAAAGTTTAGGTATAACAGTGTGTCTTTAATTCTCAGCATTTACTCCATGTTTAGTGAATGATCCTTGATTCTTCGTTCAATTCTGTGCAGCTGCTGAAAAGTCAATTTAAAAAAAAAAAAAGTACATTCAAGAAAGTAGATGAAGCAATAGTTATTATTATCCATTTTAGGCTTGGGATCCTATTCCAGTTTTGAGATTTTGCTGGCTTCTTTAAACCCCTCAAGCATTTATTGGAAACCCAAGAGGTGATACTTAGTGCAAATAATTGGGGAGGCAATAACTAAAAGCACATTTTCATTTTCCATCTGTATATGTTACGTATACATACAATTTCATGTACTTCACGATTTAGAAAAGCAAGAAGTTTTAGTTTTGAATATGATGGTTAATATGAAAGAGCTTTCCTTTAAATTCTTAAAATAGCATTTTTTCTATTGTTCTGTTGGCCCAGAACATATGTTAAAAGGACCTTAGTGCTAGTAGCATCTTAGGAAGATGACTAGAACCGTGAGGCAGTGGTCTTTTGTGTTGTCTTCATCTGTAGATTCAACTGTCTTAATCAATAGCTAGTGAAAACTTCTTGCAGACTTGTGAAACCCAAATCGAGAAGAAGTGTACAGAATTAAACACTGTTTTCCTAAATATTGTGAGCAACTGATGTGGCTTCAAAATGAAACTTTTAGGTGGCAGTTATGGCTAGCATCCCAGAATTACCTCATATGATGCTTAAGCTCAAGAAGTAAGGCTGGAGAGGGACTATTTATAAGATCTTGCAATGACAGGACGAGGGGCAATGGGTTTAAACTGGCAGAGGGACGGTTTAGAGTAGATGTTAGGAGGAAGTTCTTTCCAGTGAGGGTGGTGAGGCACTGGAACAGTTGCCCAGGGAGGTTGTGGCTGCTCCCTCCCTGGAGGTGTTCAAGGCCAGGTGGGACGAGGCCTTGAGTAAGCTGTGCTAGTGGGGAGTGTCCCTGCCTATGGCAGGGGGGTGGGACTAGATGATCCTTGAGGTCTCCTTCCAACTTTCCCATTCTATGATTCTATGATTCTATAAGTAGGTATGGAAATTACATTATCTATGGGACTCTATCAGCATTAAGTGACTGGTAACCTTTCAGATATCCCAGAATATTGTAATTTCTCATATACACAAATTAGTAAAGGAAAACTCGTATGCCTTTTACAGAAGGAGTTTTTAAAAAGTTGATGGAGGTGTGTTTGTGTCTGGGATTTCAGTGGCCGGAGGGTAAAGACTCTTAATATTAATTGCAATAATTACTTCTGGTGACTGTTGTCTTGGTTTTATTTTTTTTTTTTTTTTAATGCTAAAGTTTTACAATTCTTTTTTCTTTCGTGATGTAATTTGTCCCCACAGCTGTTTCTGTTACCTTTCACAGTTCAGCAACAAAAACTATTTCCTCTGTTTATCTTAATATGTGCGTGAGCCACATTTATATATAAAGTACCATAGTTTTAACATGCTTCCTGAAGTTTATCAGCATCAGGATTTTTTTCCATATATTCATAAGAATATAAGGAAAACAGGAGTTCAGCACATGAACACAGAGGATTTCAGAAAGCAGGTTAAAATGAAACTACAGTAGAGTATCAGTCAGTTAAAATTTGAGATATAAAGCACACTGAATCAAACAAACACAAATGGTGAGATGGGAATGTATTTTCAAAGTTTCACAGATTTTTCCACAGAAAAAAAGCCCATTAAACAAGAGAATACTTTTATTGTTGGAAGACATGTAATTGAAATAGATATGTATATACAATGCATAGAAAACTAACAAGAGCTCTTTAAAGGAGCATGTAGAAGTCAGCTGAACTGCTGTGGCTATTGTTTCTCCTTAATTATTTCATCCAATTTCCTGACACAAAACCTCTGTGGTTTGCAACAGCTAAGTAACTTTGTGCCTGGCACAACTGAAATAGGCAACCAGACTAACTTTCTTTTCCCCAAAATATGAATAAGGAACTTACTTTGACACTTGTTGCAAAATTCAGTATCATACAAATCGAGAGTAAAATTAACAAGATGAAACAATACCTCTGTAATATTATGAAGATACAATCAAAGGATGAGAAGTGAAAATTACTATGGAGAATGCATACCTATTAAGTGTGTCCATATATCCTTTCATTAAGCCAAAAAAATTAATCTAAGTGCCTTGGAAAGCATCAGAGAGAAGGGTAATAGTACCCAATATAAGTGTCATGCCCGCAGACAATCATTTTGGCAAGGGCTGCCACATTAGCAGTCAGGTGCTGGAGCTGACTCTTCCAGACGGTTGCTGCACAGGCTCAAATACACTAATCCTGGTTGTCGTCTTCCTCTGGACTCCCATTTACTGATGCAGTCATTAAAGACACAGGTGTATGACCTGGCAATACCTTCCATATCCACCTGAGGGAAGCAAGTGCTCAGTGTTCCATCGCTTATCTTACCTGTAAAAGATAGTCAAAAGAGGGGTTTAGACAAAAGAATTCAATCCATTGCAAGTTACTCTTCAGTTACCATTTTATCAACAAATTAATCAAAGTTACATTTTACTAATGCTGTGAGTCCAAAGTGATTGTTCCCAATTTTAGTCAAGAGATGACCTTCCAACTTCAGTGTTCCAGATAGCTGCAGTGTGCTAACATTTTAATTTAATCGAGGGATCTCCACCAGCTGACACTTTCCCTGCTTCTTTGTTATAGCTCTATGCAGGAGTGAGCTCTTGTTTATGGACAGTGATCAGTATAGCCCCCGTGGCAATAAATAAAATGACCGAAAAGGGTCTGTGAGGCAAAATTCAGATACTAGTATTATAAATTATAAATACTACAGCATGGCTGGAATAGGCAGGCTAAGCTACATTTTGGGTTGTCTGTGGCTAGGAGGTTGTATTTAGGGTATAGGTTTGGATGTGAGTTCACTGATTACTTTTTTTCTGGTTTGCAGGTGATATTTAGTGCATATGGTTATGCATATTGCACATTAAGTACCTATGTGCTAATTAAGCCTATAGTCACAAACATCATGTAAATTTATATCCAGCTAACTTCTCTCTGGTGACCATCTCTTAGAACAGCAAGTCCAGTTCTAGCTGCATGTTGTGGTATGTTTCGTGTTCCCCACAAATATCTGTAATTGCCTTCTTAGTTCAAGTAAGAATTGTTCATTACTGATCTAAACTGGCAGAGCATATCTAATGCATTCTATAAAANCCCTTCTCTGGACACGCTCAAGCAACTCAGTCACACAGAGAAATACATTCCAGCATCCAGGATGTGCCCACTCTTGCTTTTCGCACATCTCTATGGGAGGGGAAATTTGACCACATGATTTCCAACTTAGTTTAGGGCAGTCATGTTAGGTGAGAAAGAAGATGCCTATTACTGCATGATTTCCTTGCACAGCTTGGTAGAAGAGGCATTTTCATACCCTGGGTAGAGTTGTACAATCAAAATACTGCTTACACACCACTTTTGAGCACAAAACAATTACTAAAGTAATGCATAATTACTATAGACGTTTTCTACAACTAATTGTAGGAAGAAACACTATAAATTGAATAATTCTTTATTATTTTTTCTGGTTGTATATCTCACTTCGTATTTATAGCATAACTGTAGCCAGCAACATGGAAAAAAAAATGTTGCAGAAGCCAAATAGACAATGAAATACCTTAAATTGTAGAAAAAATGCTGATGCTCTCTCAGCAGAACCAAAACCTCACTGTGCATTAATTGATGATGACATTAGAGTATTATTAGGAATGTTTCATCAAAAGATGGCTTCTTGACTCTCTGAACCTCACTTTAATCTTATGTCATAATTAATAAGCTGGCTGAAGAAAGCTTTTAGAATGAGTTAAGTTTATTGTCAGAGAACAGCTGTGGACCTCTAACCTCTGCTGCCACAATGCCAATGCTGAGTAATATTCCACTATGATGAAGCACTAGTGCCATACATTGTGTGGCATAGTGTATAGGCTGCCTATTCTAGCCAGCAAGTTACTAATAACATTTAATGAATTAATGTTTTGCCTGCCATGATTCTTGTTTTCCATCTATCTCGTGACAAACCTCACTCAAATGGTTGACATGTCACAACTGAATGACCAGAAATGATCACTGAAATAAGATGCTTTGTTTCCAGTAAGACCTTAGACCATTTGATAACCTGTTCTACAGCTAGAATGCACAGTATAATAGTAGTCCATTGAAAAAATAGCTACTTATGAAGACTGTTATTGCATGTTACAATCAGTGTGCATTGCCATGAGAGTCATTCAAGTGCAAATTGTTTATACTGTTCCAAGTGCATCATTTATTAAAACAATAATAATACTGACATTACAGTACATTTCTCCTGCTTTCATTTATTTTCTTGTAGCTAGAGACACAGCCAACAAAAACACGTTTTCATTTCATAGTTGCTTTTAAATATGTTGTGGTGGCAAGATCATGACATATAGGAAGGAATTTACAGAGAATGGTTTGTGAAAGAAACAGAACTCACTACTTATAATGGTCTGAAAACTGGCAAAGAAACTCTGTGAACAGTAGAAGTGTCTTCCATCCCTCATATCACCCCTTCAGCTAGCATCAATGTTAGTATTTATTTTTATTGTTATACTCCAGGACTCCATTGTATAAGATCTGTACCATGATCTATCTGTATCTGTGTGTCTGTTCCAAAGATCTTAAACTGAAAGCAAAAAGCAGTAAAGAAAGAAGGGCATTTGGTTTTCTGCTAGAATTAACAAATCTGATATGTAAGAGTTAGAGATTTTTTTTTTTTTTTCCCCAAAAGCTTTTGCATCCTTGGATGGAATTACTAAAGGTTCCTCCTCAGTGAAATATACAGAAAACACATCAGGTACATTGTCTGAGGATCCATTGGAGAATTTTGAAAACCTTCTATGTACAGCTTTTCACACCTGAAAACATAAAAAAACCCACCCTGGTGCATAAATGATATCTCTGTGTTTGGTCTCCTAATCTGGAGATTTAGCAAACAGGATCCCCATCAGCTTCTTGATGCTTATGAAAGGAAGGTCTCTAAAGTGCAAATCCTGAGCCAAGGAAGAATTGTAAATCCTGGAGATACTTGATTTAATATATGTTAGTGTCCTCAGCAACAATTGAATTAATTAAAATTAAATTAGGGTAGCCTTTTATATGAGATGGAGAGGTGTTTGGTGATACTCAGTTCAGAAATACTTTATCTTTCCATTAATTATTGAGGAAATCTCTGAAGAAACCTTTTTTATGAAAAGGAAAAGTGAGACAGGGTCTGTTTTCACTTTTGAGAGCAGCGACTACCACTGCTTTTGACTGCTATCCTGAATGCTAGTGTTTGAAATAGTCCATAACCGTTCCCAGTGCCTTAAGATAAAGATTTACACTCCTAAAGAAACAGCAGAGTATTCAGTGAGACTATTCATTGTACAAACCACATTTTTAATAGAATAAAGATATGAATGTATTCGTAGGGTGAACAACCCTCATTAGTTTGCCAAGGAGTAAATACTTGGTGGTGAAGAGAAAAAAAAGGAATGGGAAAGACACAGTCAATATGCGCACAGCACTTCTGGACAAGCCGATCCCTGGTTATGGATAGAGCAGAGAGCACATCTTAGGAGATACATGTGTTATCCTACATCAGGATGAGCAGTTAAGTTGACATTTGTGATCTGCTAGCACTTGATCAGAAGACATTTCAAAAAGAGTCTAAAATTTGTTGATTCTGGATTTTAGCACCATATTTTAATTATTCCTCATGCATCAGAGTTTTTGCTCCTCACCTGCTAACATCAGAATGTTTCCTTTCTGTGGCTTAATATTTTTACTGAGTGTTTTGGTTTGTTGGTTAGTTGATTTGGTCTGGTCTTGTTTTTAATCTCGTTTTCTCTACTTGGACTCCTGAAGAATACTGACAATTGAAAATGGGATGTGTGGTGCTTCTGGTGTTGCTGAAAAGCCAGTCAAGTGAATGCCTGTCTTCTGTGCTCAAGAAAGGAGTGTATGGGATGAACAAAAACTAGAAATGCTGAAAATGTTTTCTTTCTTTCCTGCAACACATGATCTCTTTCCTGCCACCATAAGCTAATATGCTAAACACATACCTTTAGGAGGTTGGTCCTCAAAGGGACGTGCCTCGTCCCTGTCACCATGTCACAGAAACACACAGCATCACAGAATATGATGAGAGAAGCAGCTCTTTTACAGGCAAACAAATCTGAAGCTCTCACCTTTGCTTTAGCCACTAAGATGTGAAGCTTCAGAATGTATTCATGCTCAACAGAGCCCCAGCTCCAAAATTCAGTATGTCCACTGACTGTTCCCCCAGAGAAGATACCAGCCCTGGATGCTGTTGCTGACTCTCACCCTCCCTTGGGAGCCCTTTCACAGCTCCAGCAAACCTAATGCACCCACCTTTGCTTTAGCAAATTTTCTGGTTTTATTTTCTTTATCCCTGCTGATGGTTGATACTAGAGACTTCAACTCAATCACAGGAAGTGCTCTGTGAACTGTTCCAGTTTCAATAGCCATTGTACTGGAGTATTTTCTGAAGACCCTTCTGATTCTTCTTTTCTGCTCATATGCATGTCAACCTGGTTTCTTTGGTGTCAAAAATTATGTAACTCTAGTAATGCGGGATGCTGGTCCTTACACACCTCCATGGGAAGAGAAAAAATGTCTAAACTGTTTCTCAAGAGGCTTTTATGGAGTTCTTGACTCATAGCAGTCCTCAGTGCAATGCTCTAGGATTGAATTTATCTCTACTGAGTGGTTTCAGTTCTTAGTGATGAACTGAAATTGAATCATTATCACAAATCATTTCTGTGGTATGGCTGAAATATGACAATATGATTTTCTTGAGTGATTCACATGGGAATTAGATTCCAGCATAAAGCTGCTGTCTTAAAATGGTAATGTTTTATTTATTTGCTAGGTTACTACTATTATATGTGCTACTATCATGCAACAAGATTTCTCAAATGAAAATTCCTCAAACTACATTTTCTGTTTAATGGGTTCTAAATTGTACATAAATGGTGCAATTTTCAAAGGTGATGTGTGTTCTTCTGTCACAATGTCTTGCAATTTGGAAGCTGTTTCCACTAAAGTGACAATTCTGTACAGAGGGACTAACCAATACCCTCAGTTTCAAAAATATCCACCTGTAGTGGTATCACATACTGACTAAGATTTTAAAAATATTTCTGCTTGTCTCTGTCTTGACTAACAGCAATAACTGCTGCTACAGAAGACTGGAGTCTTTTATTAATACAAGCATTTGATTGTGGGTTTTGTGTAATAGGGGGGAAATCCAAATATGTGAACAGCTTACCATTCAATTTCACAAATTTAATCATTGTCTGCTTTTTGTTGTTCTTTTATAACCCAGTAATATATTTACATGGCTAAGTCAGCATGTGGTACCATTGGCAGGTATTCCTCTTCCACATTGGCACAGTCTCAAAACCAGTAAATTCAAAACTGTTGCTTGCAGCTACTCTCATTACTGCCCTTTGAACCCCCTGCCCTTGAAGTACAAGAAATGTGGACATTTAATCTCAGATTTCAATTAAGTTGTGAAAAACGAAACAACAGACCCCCTCCTATTTAAGTTTATGCAGCTGAAATAGATTATCTGGATCTGATGCTTTGAGTTTTTTTTCTTTTTTTTTTTTCCCCTAGAAGTAATTATGGCAAACTCAGTAACAAGCTCTGTTAGCAGATCAGTGGAAAGGTCCAATGGTGCCTGTGGCAAATGAAAACTAAAAGAGTGCTTCTTTTGTAGTACTGTTATATATGGGAAAAGATACCTGGCCACAGATCAGTGCAGATTACTTCCATGAGTCTCAGAAATGACAGCTTGGAGACTAACCCCCACCAAAAAACAACAACAACAACAAAACAAAACAAAACAAAACCCAAAAAACCCCCAAAAAACCCCAAACCCACAACAAAAAAACAAAAACAAACATGTAAATTAAGGATTTTGATTTGTCAGAGACTTAGGTCTGAAACCAGTCACAACAAGCAGCAACCCACATAGTGCATCGCACTGGCATCCGCTGGTTTGTGTTCATGTTCCCTTCTGCATGAGCTGTAAGTAAACTGGGATTTGGCAGACAAACAGATTTTCTCAGGGATTTCTCAGATACTCTCTTGTCTGCCTTATACTGTTCCCAAATGTAAAGCTAAATGAAATTGCTAAGAAGATGATATCGTTCCCAGTGAGTAGTTCATTGTATTTACAGCAAGAGGTATGATCTAAAGGATACCTTATTCTCTTACTATAGGACAGAACTGGCTATGGACCTCTGCTGTGAGAATCAGCTGTGCAAAAGAGTTAGGAAAGCATCAATATAGTCTCTCTTTTAATTTTTTTTTTTTTTAATTAACATTACTTGAAAGAAGGTGCCTAAATGTCTAAGAAGAGATGATGTAACTAAAGGTCACTTTCTCCACCAGCTACAGACTGTATTTTAGAAACTGTTGCAAATTTGGGCATATTTTTTCCCTCTCTACTGATTCAGACCATTACAAACTCTGATATAGCAGTCTCTGTGCAAGTCAGATTCACAAAAAATGGGTGAATTTTTGAAAGCGTCTTTGCACTGAAACCCCTGCTCATATGTGTTGTTACACAGATAACAAGTCTTTAAATCATATTTTAGAGAGTGAACAAGTATGATTTTTAAGTGGCATTCTGTCATGCCAGTGTTTTAATGAAGTCTGAACCATAAACATCAGTTCAGCAGCCAGAGGGAAAAGTGATGAAATGGAGTACGAAATGTAAACTTCAGCAGGTTATTAATGTGGGAATTTTTTTTCTGATAATCTGGCTCATTTCACATTGCAACCTTTTTTTTTTTTTTTTTTTTTCTTTTTGAGTTTTATCTTCTTTTCTTGTTGGCTTGTTGCTGACACTGCTTTTATGTGCTTACTCATCTATTATTGTTTGTATTTACTGCAGTTCTTCATTACTTTTAGTCTTAGGCATTTGCATCTGTTATTAATGGCAGATGGATTAGAGAGGAATAGAATAGTGTGATTCAGCAGCAGTCATGTCTGTTTAATCAGTAGCATCATGCATTTACTGCATGATTGCACTGTCATGTTTGACACAAATGATGGATTGCTACTCCAAATAAGCTTTCAATATTTGTTCATTGTATAATGCTGCTAAATTGTATGTTCCTTACATCCACTCACTGGAAATTTTTTACCATAATGACAATTCAGCCAATGCTGTCTGGGTTCTAAAACGGTGCTGATATTGATTGCTTCATAGTCCATTCCTCCTAGGACAACTGGTGTTATCAGTTTTAGCTTGTAATGGCAATATCATTTGAATCCAGTATTGTAAACTGTCACTTAAAAGAATTTGGAACTCAAGAAAGGTATTGTCTGCTGACTGATACATTTCTGTCACATCTTTCCTTATAGTCAAGATGCTTATTTGAGGATCAGTGATTACTAGAATAGCTTTGCCTGAATAAATATGTATTTATTTTTCCTCCTGATTTGTTAGACCCATCAGATTTGTGTTGCTCTTCTCACTTGTTCCCTGTGATAGGACAATGAGCAATGGATATAAGCTGAAGCACGGGAGGTTCCACCTCAACACAAGGGGGAACTTCTTTACTTTAAGGGTCACAGACCACTGGAACAGGCTCCTCAGAGAGAGTCTCCTTCTCTAGAGACTTTCAAGGCCCATCTGGATGCATTTCTCTGTGACCTGAGCTGGATTGTATGGTCCTGATCTGGCAGGACGTTTGAACTCCATGATCTCCTTGAGTCCCTTCCAACCTCTGACATCCTGTGATCCCATGATCCTGTATTGAATTTATCTGAGGTGTTTGTTTTAATTTAAAAAATCTTTGTCACTCTTCTTCAATATTTTTTTCCTCTTCATGTAAATATAAAATATTATACATCAAAACACAATTTTATTTCTTCCATTTCAGATATATTTAAATATAACTAAAAGAAATTTCATGAACTTTAAAGGCTATGCATTTACTACCAAATAAATCAGACCAGGGTACATGTTACAACCCTGAGGATGAATGGCATGTCATGACTCACACAATGTTTTGTAATCCCCCCCCACAGCATGAAAGATCCACATATAAGTTGCCTGCTGGGGAGAATCTTTCACCACACACTGAACTATGTCCAAAAAGACTGCATCTATACTAGTAAATTTAAAGGTAATATTGCCAAGGCAGTGGAGATAGATCATCTAGACCAGACCCTGGTAAAGTTCTGACATAGCACTTGTCCAAACAATACCAAACAATACCAAAGCACAGTCTGGGACTTACTCCCAGCAGGCAGTCTGGATGCTCCTACCCTGGAGTCAAATGCAAAGTGTGGCCTCACTATACACACCATGTAGAGAACTGGCTTTGCGGCCAGGTTACCCTGCATACCCCTTTCTAGCGTAAGGGTAGTTTCAGTGCATGGGGCAGTACTAGGGTCAAAACCTGAGCAGGGAAGAGAAGAGGAAGAGAAGAGAATAGAATAAAATAGAATTGAATTGAATCGAATTGAATCGAATTGAATTGAATCAACCAGGTTGGAGGAGACCTCCAAGATCATCCAGTCCAACCTATCACCCAGCCCTAGCCAATCAACTAGACCATGGCACTAAGTGCCCCATCCAGGCTTTTGTTGAACACCTTCAAGGACAGTGACATCACCACCTCCCCAGGCAGCCCATTCCAATGCCAATCACTCTCTCTGTGAAGAACTTCCTCCTAATATCCAGCCTAGACCTCCCCTGGCACAGCTTGAGACTGTGTCACATTGTTCTGTTGCCGGTCGCCTGAGAGAAGGGACTGAACCCCACCTGGCTACAACCTCCCTTCAGGTCGGTGTAGACAGCAATGAGGTCATGAGCCTGAGCCTCCTCTTTTCCAGGATAAACAACCCCAGCTCCCTCAGCCTCTCCTCATAGGGCTGTGCTCCAGGCCCCTCACCAGCTTCGTCACCCTTCTCTGGACATGTTCCAGCACCTCAACATCTCTCTTGAATTGAGGGGCCCAGAACTGGACACAGTACTCAAGGNTGTCAAAGGCCTTGCTGAGGTCCATGTAGACTACATCCACAGCCTTCCTTGCATTCACCAGGAGAGTAACCTGAACATAAAAGGAGATCAGGTTGGTCAGGCAGGACCTGCCCTTCCTAAACCCATGCTGGCTGGGCCTGATCCTGTGGCCATCCTCTAGGTACTTTGTGGTGGCACTCAAGATGACCTGTTCCATAACCTTGTCTGGCACTGAGGTCAGGCTGACAGGCCTGTAATTTCCTGTTTCCTCCTTCTGGCCTTTCTTGTGGATGGGCATCACATTGACAGCTTCCAGTCATTTGTGACCTCTCCAGTGAGCCAGGACTGTTGATAAATGATGGAGAGCAGCTTGGCCACCTCACCTGCCAGCTCTATTAGAACCCTAGGATGGATCCCACCTGGTCCCATGGACTTGTGAGGTTACAAGTGGTTCAGCAGGTCCCTTACTGCTCCATGTTAGCAAACTGGCCATTCGATGATCTGTTAGAACAAGGGTAATACACAAAAAGTGCAGAAGCTCTTAAGAAGTCTTCTGTGTGTGACAATAATGGAAATGCAATGTAAAATTAACATACTAATTAAGATGCTTTGAGGATTCTTAATATTGAGTTCTTTAAGATGTAAATCAAAGAAACTACGATACAGCCTATTAAGACCTGCATATACATGAAGCTTTAGCATTTTTACATTGTTCATTTAAAATTTTACTTTTAGAGTATTACTGATAGTGGAGAAACATGATAGGACATCATGTTGGTAGTTTGTGCTGAACAGAATTTGGAGAAAGGCATGCCTCCATTTTCCTTAAGACTAGTGTCTAAAAATGCTGTTTAGCTTCTCAGTTCTGAAATTCTTTTTATTAGAAGTAGATTAGGATATAAGGACCTTGTTTGAGGGGTGAAGGAAATGGAAATAAAAAGTGTGAAGTCAAGCTTCTGTCTTCAACTCTGCTTCACTCTCCTCTCAAGAATTTCTCAGTTCCCACAGCCTCCATTTAATTTCTCCTTGTTGTATCCCAATCTTTGCTCCCTAGAACCTGTTGTCTGTTGAGCATGACATTTTCCTGAGGACACTTCAGCAATTTCTCTTTATCCTGAAGCACAGGGTCCAGCAATGTAGTGTGCCAATAGCCTGTGTCATGGAGGCAGGGAATTAAAGTGGCTGAGTCAGGAATTATAAAAATAGAATTATTTTATTTTCCTGAAAGCCCTGCCCCCAAACCTTATACAAAACTAGTTCAGATTTATTTACAGGTTCTAATTCAGTCACAAATTCTTCAATGGGATGTTAGAAATTTAGGAAGCCAGGAAATGGAAAAGGCTAAGCTATAAACACAGCTTTACCCCTCTATCAATCAGTCTGAGCAGAGAATTAAGGGATCCACAGGCTTTACTCACAGAGGTGAAATAGGTATTTGGTGATGACCTCTTGCTGGATTTCTTTGCAGCTTGGCTGCCTTCTGACGCTGCAAGCAATATCCAGTAGTCTGGATCCACACGGCAGAAATCCACGACGGGTGGAAAAGCTGCCAAAGTCAGAAGTGTCTCAAAACACAATTTCCACCAGACAGGGATTCATAGAAGTGACATTGCCTTGGCAGTGTCAGGGCAGAGCCAAACTGCTAAGGTCTCCCCAGTTTGGAATAGCAGCCAGGAAATTGCCTGTAATAAGGTCTGAGAGCAGCTGGGTCTGGGTGCTGTATCCAGCTCTCTCAAAAGGACCCCAGGACTTGCCAAGCCTACAAATTTGCACAGAGTGGTGCAAAAGTGGGGAGGACTGTCCAAAGGCAGGGATGGTGCAAAACTGAGAGCTGTGTAAAAAGGTAGGAGCCATCCAAAAGCAAGGATGGTCCAAAACGGGAGCTCTGTCAAGGCAGGGGCCTCTTCTAAGGTGGGAACCACACACCTTCTGCCTTGCTTTATTTATACCTTTCTAGATAAAGTGTCCATTTGCCATTTATACTGGGCGCGAAGACCCAGCCAACCACAAGCCCAATTCCCAGCAAGGGCTGCCACACGGGTCAGCACACGTGTGGGGAAAGATGCCTTTTGCTGTTCCCCCTTCAAGCCCACAGGGCGGGAAGCAGTTTTCGCGCCACCTTCTCTCCATTCAAACCCGCAGGGGAGGGAAGGAGGGAATTTGGAGTGCTCTGAAACAGCCTGCTGAATGGCCATAGGCTTCTGAAATCACCAGCGAAAAAAAAGAAATACACATTGTCTGCCACAAACAATTTAGTGGAAAATGAATTAACTTTGCAGAAGACCACACATGTTAGTACATTTGAAAAAAGGGCATTATCTTTAAAAGGAAGTGAAACAACAGCATCACAGAGTTTTGCTGTACACTAGAATATAGGTGATGGATGTGCATAGTCAGAAATAACTGCTCCAAAACTGTGAAACTCTCCCTTGCATTCCTTTTACATCTGCAGGAGGAATGACATGATAAATGGGAAGGAGTGAAGTCTAATGTTAAGTTTACAGAAGCAGGCAACGAAGACAGGCCTGAGCACTTTGCCTCTTTTTGTTTATGGAAGGTGAAGCGATGGCTCTGTAAGCAAGAAGGGAAGAATTATTGACAGTGGTGTATGAACACTGTGAGCTGATTCTGGTGAGGCTTTTAGGTTGTGATGACAAAAAAAGATTCGAAGTGACAGAGGAGTAGCTGTACATAATAGATTGTGATGTATGTAGTAGGTACTGGCATGGGCCTTTTGAAAATATTGTATTATTGCAATAATACTTCTCATACTGCAGTTTATGCATTTTTTAAGTATATGATGTATCAAAGACTGTTACAGCTGACGAGCTTTGCAGAGCTGATGGAAGCAATAGTGAGATATTTCAATAACTTCCTTCAGGCAACAAAAGTTTGTGATTCCTGGAAATGCTGTTTATAGACAATTCTTTCCTCCTTTTAGTTCAAGTATTTAATATTATTTTGCCCTGAGTGAAGATATTGTTGATTTAAATATAGCAGGTATACTGATGTCATTAATACAGGAGATGACATACCTTAAGGGTGGGGGAAAGTGCAGAAATGACTGAATTCCCTTGAAATTTATCTTAGCAAAACTATACCTCATCTGAAAAATATTTTAAAAAAAATAAATCTGCATTTACACAAATATTAGAGCTAATTCAAGCCACAGAAATCACTTAAAGAATGTAACAGATTATTATCAGCAAAGTTTGCTGTGTCTTTTTTTCTCTGTTTTGTCTGTGCTTACACATAGCAGTGACAGACTTCATGCTATTTAAATTAACAATTTTTTACATTTTAAAATATATGCTGCAGATTAAAGTATGGGTAAAGTACACACAGCAGAGTAAATGTCCATTTAGTCCAAGAGAAGGAGACTGAGGGGTGATCTCATTAATGTTTATAAATACGTAAAGGGTGAGTGCCAAGAGGATGGAACCAGGCTCTTCTTGGTGATGCCCAGTGACAGGACAAGGGGCAATGGGTGGAAGGCGAGGCACAGAAAGTTCTATGTAATGTGAGGAAAAATTTCTTTCTTCACTGTGAGGTTAACAGAACACTGGAACAGGCTGTCCAGGGGAGTTGTGAAGTCTCCCTCTCTGGAGATATTCAAGACCCCCTTGAATGTGATCCAGTGTGATTTGATATATGTGATCCTGCTCTGGCAGGGGGGTTGGACTAGGTGATCTTTGAGGTCCCTTCCAGCCCTTAGTATGTTGTAATTCTGTGATTCTGTGTCCAAAGCCTGTGTTTGTAGAAGATAGTAACTGTCTGAGCATGGACACCTAGGGCTTATGTCAGTATCAGTGAATGAAATGGTGTGGAGACCTCAGTGTCTGTACAGTTAGGGTGATACAATGGTCCCTCATGTGATTATTGGCTCCTGCCAAGTAATTCCTGGCACAGCTCAGAGGAGCACTTTGGAGGCAGTTTGGAGCTTAGCATCTTCTTTTGTGTTGTGCTGCTTAGCTTAAGGGCCATAAAGAATAAGCTCTGACATGCTTAATTTACTTGTATATATAACCCTAGCAGTATTGGAAAGCACTTAACTAATTCTTAATATCGTTCCATGTTTTCTGATTGGTATTATAATAAAGCTATGAAAGCATGAAGAATTGAAATAATGTTTACACTATATGAAGGAGATAAAAAGTCTGAAAGGCAGATCTTGGGTAAGCCGAAGTGTTAATATACAATTTCTAAGAAATGAGTGCGACCGTTTAGGACAACTTACAGGTTGAAATGTTTTCAGAGCTTTACAAGAGAAATTCAAGCTCTAGGTACAAGGTTAATATATAAAGAGAGAGCAAGACTTATGTAATGTCTCTAAGAGTGTGTGGAATATGGGACTGTCTTCTTCATTGGGGTTATATGATCAAGGGTCTTTTTGACAATGAAGAGGGAAGCAATAAACAGGAACATAGAGACCCCACCTGAAAAGGCAAGGAAGGCAGTGCCAAAGACCAAAATTCTTGAGTTAATAATTGGTGGGCCATCAAAAAAATGCAGCCAGAGCTTCGAAGAGTTGCTACCTGGATTTTGTGACTGCTAGGAAAGGAGAAGCAAGGAATGTGAAGATTTGGGATATTCAGGGGTGGCCTGAGTGGCTATGTAGAGTTTGTAAACAACATTTAGGGAAGGGAACTGAGAAGGAACAAAGGCTTTCAGAGAGCAGTATAAAAGAGCTGGTCTTACATAAACCAGGCCTGATCAGTGTGCTTATCTGACAGAACCTTGTGTCTGGTCATCACAAGCTGCCTTTCCTTATTTACAGCCTCTCCTTAACATTCTCCATGATCTCTCTCCATTCTGTGTGTGTGCCAGGCACAGGGAGGACTGCATTGAGTGGACCAGGTGTCAACTACTATAGTCAGAGCAGGGATGTAGGTAGTTCTGGAATACGGTGCCAGCAATTGAGTGAGAGGCTTCCACCTGCTAGGGAGAAATGTATATGTTAAAAAAACCCAGCTACTGGAGAGACCAGGGTGAGTGAGTGGCTCGACATCAGTGGCTTAAGCAGGACTGTGGGTCACAGCTCACATGCCTGGTGCATGCTGGAGGGGACATTTCTGTCTGCATCACCTCTAAACCAGGTGTTCTGCGTGAATTTGTCAGAAAACTTAAAACTGAACTCACTAGCAAGTGCTAGGTCCCAGGTCTGGGCAGGGAGATGAGACAGATGGAAGATCTGTGTGAGTATTTGGGAGATTCCTGTGGGATGAACGTGTGTCTGCTGGTGGCGAGTGTTGGGCTGGACTAGCTGGTGAGTTAGAGAGTCACAGGGTATGGCAGTGTCATGTGTACGCTCACGTGAGTGACCTCTGTCATAACTCGGTTGTCCTGTACCACCCCTGGTCAGCAGGAGAGGTCATGCTAAGATTTAAATAATTGATTCCCTGGGAGTAAATAAAGGCTATTTGAAAATGAGTGGGTTAGAAAATATCTATTTATAATTCTAATGAAAGCCATAGAGTCCAAATTGGAACCAGGAAATAGATTTCTGTGTTTGGTGTGATTAAAAAACTTTTTTTTTTTCTTTTTTTTTCCTTTTTTTTTTTTTTTTTTTGGTAACAATCATGGAATTAAGCTAGACTGAATTTTAAATGGCCTATCTTGTCCTTAGGAAATATATATATATATTTTAAGCTTTTGCTTAGGATATATATATATATATATATAAGGTTTTTGCAAGCTTCCTTTTTTTTCCCCTTAAAATGTCCAAACACTTCATTACTCTACTGTTACTCTGTAATAAAATAACAAAATAGAGTTGAATATTGAAAATATAAACATTAAGATAATCCATATGCCAGCCAAGATTGCATTGTAGCCTCCTGAAGAGCTGACACTTTCAGCAGTTGAACTTCCCTATGTCAGTCATCTGTTCAGCAAAGAATGCCAGTGCATGACTGACAGTTCTCATATCACTGCGGGATTGACCATGGAGCTCTTTAAACATGTTGTGACAGAAACAATCTGAGCCAGCTTCAGCAGGGTTAGCACATTAAATTACCAATGTCAAGCCTCAACAGCGGGTACAGAAGAAGGTAAAATGCTCTTGTATGGGCCTCATATTGTGTGAGGAAATAAAGAGAGCATGTATTTGCTGCTCCTGTTCCCTCTGTGATGTGCAATTAGAAGACTGAATATATAAGATCAAGAGAAGGATTTTTTGATCTCAGAAGTGTAAAATATAACGATCGTTCACTAAGTCAGTGAAGCACTTGAATTTTATTAATATTAAATGCTATTGATATAAACCTGTTAGGATCTATGTGCTAATTTGGACCCCTCGCTGTAAACCAGGTCTGTGATTGAATTTCTATAGATTCCAGTCTTTTGACAATAACAAAAATGCTACAGGAATGAAATTGAAGATTAACCTGGTTTCAGAAGAGAATTAGGAGAGCCTCATACACATGAGAGACAGGCTTTGAGAATGCAGCTGTAAAGTTAGCTAAACCTCTGAATTCTTTCAAATTTTGTTGATACAAACATCTTACCTAAATTATTTCCCTTGGAAAAAAGAGGTGGGAAGGGGGCAACAGACCCTGCCCCCAAACAAATCAGAGTAAATTCCTAAGGACAGGCATTTCCGATGAAGAATATGTAAGAAAATAGTACTGACTCATGAAAGGTTTTAAGTCATTTGCAAACTGAGTGAGCCACGTGGTTTTAGGTGCCATTTGGGACTACGAGGGCCTCAGTAGCAGTGTCAGCAGAAGGTGCCCTGAGATGAAGGGGCAGCATCTATCAGTGGAAAGTTGTGAAGCGTCTCCAAAAACACTTGCCTGAGAGGAGTCTGCTTCTGAGGCAGCATACAGTTGGGTCAACATCCTATGGAAGAGGTTTTTGATTGTGGTGTGAAAGATTTTTGGATCCTAAACTCCAGACAGAGCGTGAGGAAGGGCAAGCACCTTGACATGAGATGTAAGTCATGAGCTGATGGGATACATAGCTAGAACAGCCCAGACAAAATACAGACTGTGTGTAAATGCGCTTAAAGGGCTCTACAACATTCAAGTTCAGCTGCAATGCAGAATCTTCTCCCTAATGAGGAAAAACTTTCTAAAATGGTATCAAGACCTACTCTTTTTCTTTTTCATGAACGTGATTTTCACTATTTTTTTTTTCTGCTACCTTAGATAAAATAGCAGTTAGTGTAATTGAATCCTTGCTGTATGTCTGAAGCTGATCAGACTGTTTTTTCTCAATTAGCTGTTGGTGATCTCTGCTGTGTCTGAAGCTGTGCTGGTACTGCCTCTAAAAACTTGTTTAAACAACAAGCAAAAAAGCCGAGAGCTTAAGCATACTGCACAAGTATGCTTTAAAGCCATGCTTCTAGTGCTTTCTCTTTCCTTTCTGTATTACTTTTGTGTTCATTTGTGCCAGGTGACAGTGATTGGGCAGGAAGAGCTGCAATTATCTTTGTCTCAATAAAGGCTAAATGGATAAGTAAGGCGGTGAAACTGAATTCACTCCAAGACAAGAGGGGTTTGAAATTAGGAGATTTAACTTCATGGAAGAGCTTTTGAATAAGTGAAAGGTATGGGATACCCTTTTGGGTGGTCGAGGTCAGCTGTCCTGCTGTGGCCCTGTTATAAATGATCTTAGGCACAAGCCAATTTGTACCAAAGACAATATGAAATTTATTTGTTAAAGCAAAAGCAAGCATCGCTGGGCACGAAGGGAGTCTTCGCTCTACCAACTTGTGCAATTAGCACACAACAGCACCTCCTATTTATACCCTCACTTTATGCATCTGTATCAAGTTTGTTGGAATATGTAAATGAGTCCTTAAAATTCTTGCTGCGTTAGAGATCTCTCATGCACCTGCGTTGTCTGGGCTGTTGGCTGTTCCCTGGGTCTCTCTGGTGGTCATTGGAGATGAAAACCAATCTCCTCCTCTATGTGTCCTCCCGACACTGGCCCCTGGAGCACATGCAATAAAACTCAGCCACACAAGTCCCCCTCCTCCACAAGTGGCACAACCCCACCAGTTCCCATGCTAATTCCCCATCCCAGGGAGGCACATGTCGTCGCCCCTAGTGTTATCCCAACACGAATCATACCCCTGTTTATCACAGCCCCAACCAAATTGTTGTGCATCTCCAGCCTAGTTACTGTAGTATGGACAGCGGAAAAGTCCTTGACTTTGTGTAAGCACTGCACAGCAATAGCTAAAACATTTATTTATTATCAGTACTGTTTTCATCACAAATCCAAACCATAGTCTCATACAAGGTAGGACGAAAACAATTAACTCTGTAAAAGTCAAAACTAGCACAGACCTAAAGCTCCCATTCATTTTAGCCATACCATGGTTTGAGTAAAAAATACTGCATAAACTGGTATTTTTGTCCTAATTGTGTCTTTAATTGACTTATTTTGAAATTATTTTAAAATGAAAGTATGTGTGTGAGGTTGCTTTTTAATTACTTTCTTTTTCTTTCTATAGTAGGTTCTTTTGCTTTAAAACCTGCAATGCTTCATCAAGTTGTAAAATCAGCAGTGCATATGGCTATTTTTTTGCCGTAATGTGCTGAGGAGTTAGATCAAATTCTCATTAGATACATACCTTATACTGTATCTGTATAATACTTGCCTTATTAACAGCCTTTTCTTTTGTTAATTTGTATCTCTGCATGCCTTAGAAGTTCTTAAATCATCTATTTTAGATTACGAGAACTACACTGAAACTTTTTGGGTTTCATAGTTTAATTGGATGCTCTCTTAGTGTGCAAAAGGAAGTTCTCTATAGACGAGAGAGCTCTCAAGTAATGCTACTGTAAAAATACCCTGAATTAAAAAAATTAAACCCTTCTTCTCACTGAAGTCAGTGGAATATTTGCCTTTGTATTAAGATTTAAAGATTTAACTCTTCAGGATTATATACCGATAGCAAAACACTTAAGAAGTCATGGTGCAAAGATTTTGAAAGAACATGCATAATTTCAACCTTTAACTCAAAATGCTGTGTGTAAGTGAAAGTCCTTGCTGAAATGTATTTGATGCTCCCAACCATTGTTTGTAAAGTATTCTGCACTTTTTCTGGTCTTTACACTCATCTGTCTGATCCCCATACCATTTAGTAAAGTAAAATACCATTCTGATAATATATGGAAATAATACTACAATTTATAAAACAGTTTACATAGTGAATGTGTTTAGAATCATAGGATCATAGGCTCATAGAATGCAACCTCCCTGTAGTGAACAGGAACATACATATCTGGCATCAGATTGCTCAGGTGCCCGTCAAGTTTGACTTTGAATATATCCAGGAATGTGGCCTTCAGTATAAATATTAATATACAGTACTTATAATAAAGAAACATACAATGCAAGCTTATTATGATATCAAATTAAATTTTGTGTCACACTTCCTTTCTCTGGCATAGGAGTATGTTTTTTTTCCTTTTCTATCAGCTTTCCTTGGATTTAGTGGTGCATTCTAAGAAACTATTCTGATTAATGTTTGGGGTATTTAATAATAATAAAATAGTAGTAGTAGTAGCATGAAAAATACTCTTTAAATAATGAAGTCACCAGGTAGCTATGTAGTCAGCACCCTGGAGAAATGTTGCTTCCTGAGATGAATAACTTACTTCCTTTCCAAATCCCCAGAGGAATGGGGAACAAGGAATTTTGTTCTTTTCAGATATATAGCCTCAGAGTGCTTTGATGCTTTTAAGAATGAGAAACAGTAGGACCAATGTCTTGAGCTTATTCTTCACATGCTTAGGTGAAATACAAAATGATTGCTACTGAACTTTTCATGAAGATAGAAAATAGGCACAAATTACATCTATGAGCCTTTAGTCAGTATCTATCTCTAAAATTATTCTAGTCTGCTGTGTCAGAATCCCTAACTGGCTTGTTTTCTGACTTAACACCTTATAGCATCTTTCTTTGAGAATAACACTGAGCTTACTGTTCACTTACACTTTATGGTACTAGTTTTCTCAGGAGTTGCATACTCTATCTGTAGTTAGTTGTTTCAAATCTTTTATTATCATATGATTGTGACAGATTATGCAGAGATGGCAGAATTACTGAATGTTTTCTTTACCTCGGTCTTTACTGCTAAGACCAGCCCTCAGACCTGGAAGCAAGACAGCAGAACTTGAGAAAGGATGACTCTCCATTGGTCAGTGTAGACGGGTTAGATTGCTTGGATGGAATGAAAACACACAAATTCATAGGCCCCGATGGGAGCATTGACAAGTCCTGAGGGAGCTGATTAATATTATTGTTGTACCACTCTCCATCGTTTTTGAAAGATCATGGGCAACAAGTGAGGTACCTGAGGATTGGAAGAGGGCCAGTGTCACTCCAGTCTTCAAAATGGGCAAGAAGGAAGGCCCAGGCAACTACAGACCAGTCAGCCTCACCTCCACCCCTGGCAAGGTGATGGAGCAGATCGTTCTGGGGGCTGGGTCCCTTCCAACCCCTAACATCTTGTGATCCTGTGATCAGGAGTAGCCAGCATGGATTCTCTAAGGGGAAATCTTGCTTGACTAATCTGACAGCCTTCTGTGAAGGCATGACCAAATGGATAGGTGAAGGGACAGCAGTGGATATCATCTATCTTGACTTCATCAAGGCTTTTGATACAGTCTCCCATAACATACTCATAGGTAAATTCAAGAAAAGTGTGTTAAATGATGGGCCATGAGGTGGATTGGTAACTGGTTCAATAACAGGGTTCAAAGAGCTATGATCATCAGTGCAGACCCCATTTGGAAGCCTGTGGCCAGTGGTGTCCCTCGAGGGTGAGTACCGGGTCCAGTTTTGTTCAATATCTTCATCAAAGATCCAACTGAGGGGGATGAGTGGACAGTCAGCAAGTTTGCTGATGGTACAAAACTGGCAGGGGGCTGTGGTTGGCACACTGGAAGGCTGTGCTGTGAGATCTGGACAGGCCAGAGAACAGTACAAAGGTGAGCCTCATGAAATTCAATAAGGACAAGTGCAGAGTCCTGCAAGTGGGATGGAACAACAGCAGGCACCAGAACAGACTAGGAGTTGTCCTGCTGGAAAGCAGCTCCATGGAGAAAGACCTTGGAGCTGTAGTGGACAGCAGTGTTCTCCATAGGACAGCAGTGTGCGCTTTTGGCCAAAAGAGCCAATGGCATCCTGGAGTGCATTAAGAAATTTGCATTCAACAGATCTAGGAAGGTTTTCCTCCTCCTCTACTCTGCCCTGGTGAGACCACACCTGGAATGCTGTGTCCAGTTTTGGACTCCCCGATTCAAGAGAGACAGAGATCTTCAGAAGAGGAGTCCATCGCAGAGTTACGAGTATGACTGGGGAACTGGAACATCTTTCCTGTGAAGAAAGACTGAGAGAACTGGGGCTGTTTAGCCTTGAGAAGAGAAGGCTGAGAGGGGATCTTATCAACATCTATAAATATCTGAGAGGTGGGTGTTAAGATGAAGGTGGCAGTGGCTTTTTGGCAGACAAGGAACAGTGGGTGCAAGCTAGAATGCAGGAGGTTTCAGCTAAACAAGGAGACACTTTTTACAGTGAAGATGATGGGGCACTGGAGCAGGCTACCCAGAGAGGTTGTGGTCTCTCTCTGGAGACTTTCAAAACCTGCCTGGATCCATTCTTGCGTGTCCTGCCTTATGCGATCCTGCTTTGGGAGGGTACTTGGACTCGATACCGAGAGGTCCTTTCCAACCCCTAACATTCTGTGATTATACTGCAGGCTGTGTGGTGCTCCTTTCTGCATTTGAGTAAAATGGATAACCAACCCCATTTTAAAGCAGTGTAAGATTTTTAACTGGAAATTCAGGAGTTGAAGCCTATATTCCCCATGAACTGCTGAAGTCATTGTTCTGAATAGCAGTTACAGCTGTGTAGCTTCTAATTTGTGTAGAAAAATGCAAAATCTTTAAAAATTCTTCTCTAGTTAAGAGATATCTATTTACTTGAGTGTGATTTTGTAATTACAAGAATATCTGACCATTTTCTTTAAACCTTCCTCTACCTTTGAGGCTTACTTCTTGAGTAGATAATTTGAGCATATTTTGATGTACAGTATGTGAATCCTCAATGAAAGAAAAAATACTGAAGCTTCTTCTTGCTCTTTTCATTTTTGAAGAAGATGAAATGTGTGAATGGGAAGGAGGAAAGAAAATGACACCAAAAATTGAAAGTGAGAAATGGTACTTTATTGCTGAATTGAGCTTGGGGAAAATAATTTGTCAATCCCTTCCCATCAACTTCAGATGCAGCTGATGGAAAGATTTGATTGGAAATTACATGCACCTTCACAGAGGGGAAAAACAGAAGAATTCTTACACTACCAGAACCTCAGGAAGGAGCAGTAGCTGGAAAATACAACTAAAAATGAAAATACAAAATTAGACACACATTTTAACTAAAGTGACAGATAACTATTGGACTAAGATGGATGCATTTTATGCTTCTTAGATATGTCTCCATTACTGGGAACTGTCTTTCACTATACAAGTTGTTGGATTAGGGCACATTATTACAGGAAATTCAAAGGTTGTCCGTGATATTCAATCAAAAATCTACACGATTGTCCTAATTTCCTATTGTAATCCTGTTTTTCCTTTTTTTGAAAGAGTTTAAAAATCCTCTTAAATGCTCTGTAAACTGAACCTATATTTTCCTGATAAAAGCTCCTGACAAGATCTGAAAATTCTCAAAAGAGCTGGAAATTCTCAAAACAAAGTACTGTAATTAAGGAGAATTTGTTTTGGTTTGGTTTTGTGATGTGCCCCACATCTCACATATTGTGTCACTCCCATTGTTCCCCTTGTAAATCTAGGCTCTAGATTTCAAAGCAACTCAAAGAAACATCAGGATGCTTTGAAATTTTCATCAATGAGTATTTCTATTTCTGACTAATTATTTGCACAGGCAATGAAAACTTTTAGACACACGACTGCATTGAAATAATCTATAATGTTTATGGTTGACTACAATTCACTAAAGTGCTAGTTTTCAAGTTCATTATATTGTCTTAATGTTGGCCATAATACGTATAACTTTGCACTTCTCTTTCTCTCACATTGGGCTCAAGCAGATTTCAGAGCAGTGATAGATCATCTCTTGCTACTGCTGTTGTGATATCCCTTAGTGGTGACGAGTTTTCTTCCCTCTTGTTGATGGACGTCAGCAACCCATTTAGATATGATAGTGCTATTTTCAACTCAAACCTGCTTTACATACAAGGAATGTCACAGTACTTTTGACAATGAATGTAAGAAATGAAAGTAAGAAGTCATCTTTGTGCTGATCAATTTAGACAACGGCCAAGAAAAAGACAAAAGTAAGGCAAAGGCAAATGGAAAAGTATTATTTGCTTCCAGTAAATAATCTTTTAGACAAATAATAGCCCAGAGTCTCCTTTAGCTGCACATTGAAGAAGTATTGTAGTAAAGTAAACTTTCCTTTGGTATGTCATCAGCCTCACAGATGGCTTCATTGTTCAAATAGCCACAATACTAATTTGGCTGTCAAGACTGTGATAAAGCTGAGGAGGATGAAAATACCTTCTGGTGTTCCATATGCTGCTTTGAGCTTAGGGTTAAAATAGACAATGGCAAACAAAGTGGACAGAATGTCACATTATGTAAAAAAAAACATTACAAAGTACTAGTGGATTTCTTCTTGTTTTATTTTTTACCATATAGGTGAAAAATACTTTGGAGTCCCAAAAGAATTACAGAGAGGGAGAACAAAAGGAATTTGTTTAATAGTGTCTATCTGCAAGTGTCATTTATAGCCACAAGCTCATAAGAAGAGCTAGATGAGAATCTAGTGACATCTCCAGATCAAAATGGTCCTGAGAGCGAATCCTCTACAGAGTAAATTTTGATTAGCACATTAGTGAACATATGAACTATAAATCGGGCTCATACAGAATTCACTGAAGTGGGGAATATTGTTTGGGTAGACTCTGAAATGCCAGTTGTGAAAAATACATTTAAGAGCAAGTTTAAAAAAAAAAAGAAGGAAACTTGTGAGTTATACCTACAGGACAGGAAATCTTCATTTATTAAGGATCCCTGAGATCTAATGCAAATCAAATTCAAGCCAGAGGACCAAAGTGCTTTAGAAATTTCAAGGAAGTTATATACCAAATATTTCAGAGCAAATGTCTTGAGAAATCCACCCACTGTCATTTGTTGTTGCTCTCCAATTCCTTACAACTTTGTTTCTTAGTAAACAATTTTTATGCATGTCATACTAATCAAGTCTCTTTGTTCCCCTGGGAACAACCACAGGTCATCATCAGAAGACCAAGCCTCTAACTGTGGTTTTCACTTGATTTTTTTTTTTTGGGTTGTTTTTTTGGTTTTTTTTGGTCACAATCCTGTACATTTAGCTCTATGGCTGCATTGCTGCATATAAAAAAAGAGGTCTGTGCAAGTAGGGTGCTGAGCTGTGTGGGCTTGCTGCTGTCAGCCATTTTACAGCAGTAGGAGTAGGGATGTAGTTGTAGAAAAGGCTAAGATGCTTTAATTGCTAGAGAGAAGTGCTATACTTATTTGGCTGTGGTGCTTCAAGGACTTTGACTGTTCTCTCCATACTTCACTATTTTTTTGTGAAAGTACGAGTGAATTTGAAACTCTTCACACTCTGATCCACTGAATGCATGAGATGCGCTCTAACAGGTTTGAAAGCACTTCTCTACACCTGGATCAAAGTTAATAAAATAAAAGGCTCTCATATGTGTTTTCAAGTAACTGTTTGCTCTCACGTATGCATGTACACATTTACTTGGTTTCTAGGGCATCTATAAGAAAATATATCTATATAAATAGTAATCTTGGTCTTCTACTGTGATCTCAGGAACTGTTATGTTCAAGGCTCTGACACTTGGAGTTTAGTCTTGTTTTTCTGAATTATGTGTGCTTAGAGGGATATCATGCAACTTTATTTTGTTAGTATAGAATGGAAACAAAAGGAAGCATTTCTAATAAGCACAGTACTGTTTCAATTTAGGTTTGTAGTGGATTTAAGTCACTTTTTTCTAGATCCCTGCTTCCTTATCCCATCAATGCAGCAGGTTTTTATCAGAGTGCTCGCACATAATGAATGTATAGGGACATCAGCTTGACATGATTCAAGCTTAAGAACTTTTGAAGAAGCTTTTTCAGTTTCTCATGTCAAAATGGACTAATTAAAAAAAAAACCAAAATCAAACACACAACCCAAAAAAAAGAACCCAACCCAACCCACCACCAAAAAAACCCAAAAAACACTTAAGAATTAATTTGCATGGTGCTCCACAGATCTTTTTTCTAGAAATACCACAGTTTGTCAGCTAAAAAACAAAGTATGGTAAAATATGCACTTAGATCACAGAGATTCCATAAGTTGTGAAGATGCCACTGCATTTTACTGAGGAGGGGAAAAAAATATAGGAAAATAAACTCTTTAAGCTTGTGTTTATTTATGCCCTAAAATTTTCTTTCTCTGATTATTTAGGATGCCATAAATAATGTATGTCAAACTGCATACGTAGACTTTGGCTCTTCTTTCCTTACTTGTTTCTCCTTCTCCTCCTCCCCCTATTTGTTCAAGAGTACTTTACCAGATACTTGTTCTAACTCCCTGCAAAGTACTTTCTTATAGAAAGCAGGTTTAATAACATGGTTCATTTTGGTATCTGAACTTGCTTTCTTGATGCTTTTCATTCTTATTCCCACACTGCAGCTAACCAGCGTCTCAGCTTAAGCAATCATATATACACTTTTTCCCCTCAGACTGGGATGTTGACCATTCTGGTTTAAACATCCTGCCAAAGGTGCATTATTTACATGTGTATTTGAAGGATTTTTGTCCTTTCAAAGGCAGATAAGTTCTGTGCACATATTCGTGGATTGATCAGGTCACCAATCAAGAGGACGGCAGAAGGCACTACTGAAAATAAGCGACAGAAATTCATATTTTTAGGTTGTAAACAAGGGCATGGTGACAGAATTTGCTTTTTTAAAGAACACTCTCTGCCTCACCTATGTGGGTTAAATACACAATCTGAGCTGAAAGTTGAGAGACACTGACAGATGAAAACAGTTTGGGAATTCTTTGTTCTCTACAAAAAAATCTGAGTCACAAAAGCTTACAAACTCTCACCTCACCAAACTCACATAAAAAAATCAGTATTTTCATCAAAATTATGTTAAGCCGTGGATTGCAGTGAAATGCCACACATTGAAATGTATGTTATCTGAGGACTTCCCAGGTAGCAATCTATATATATAATTCTCCTATACCTAAAGCCTTTGAAAGGGTGGATTCTTCTCCTGACCTTTCTCTGTTGCTATTGGTTAATGTCAAAACAGGAAATAAATTATTTTACACTCTTTTTGAAGTATGATTGTACAAACAGCTAACGAGACCAAAGCCTTCATAACTCAAATAATTTTATGACACCAGTAGTGTTTCTATTACTGAAGCTAATTTTTTCCAAATTTAGTCTGCCATTACTTTCTTTGTTGCCTTTCTTTCAGTCCCATAAGGGTTTTCTTGACCTGAAAGCATTTAGCCTTGAGAACAGAAAAGTAGTACATAGAAGTTCACAGAATGTTAGGGGCTGGAAATGACCTTGAAAGATCATCTAGTCCAGTCCCCCAAATCCAGAGCACCTGGGTGCTGTTGTAGTCTCCTCCCAGCCCAGGTGTGTCCACTTTGCCCTCCCTGCCCACTCCCCTTTTTAATCAGCCCCAGGAAAGGCAGAAGCCTTAAGCTTGCCCAACTGGGCAGAGGATCCTCCTGTCACCACTAGTGAGTCTCCATGGTGCACGCTGGGTGAATGGCAGCGGGACAAAAGGCCGGGGGGCCTG